>JAOEHY010041986.1:0-40513 GCA_025447955.1 Psilopsiagon aurifrons
CAGCAGCTCCTTATCCATCCAAGGAGGTCTCCTGGCCCTCCTGCAGCACTTCCTTCTAGTAGGGATGTATCGCTCCTAGCATGCAGCAGGTGATCTTTGAATACCAGCCAAGAGTCTTGGGTCCCCCTGCCCTCTAGGGCTATATCCCATGGAACCTTACTGAGCAGGTTCTTGAAGAGGCCAAAGTCTGCTCCCTTGAAGTCCAGGGCAGTGAGCTTGCTGCACGCTCTTCTCACTCTCCTGAGGATCTTGAATTCAGTCATCTCATGATCACTGTAATCAAGGCTGCCCGTGAGTGTCACATTTCCAACCAGCCCTTCCCTGTTGGTGAGCACGAGGTCAAGCATGACACCTCTCCTTGTCAACTCCTCTGTTACTTGCAGAAGGAAGTTGTCTTCCACACAATCAAGGCACTTCCTGGATTGCTTGTGCCGGGCCGTACCATCGCTCCAACAGACATCAGGGTGGTTGAAGTCCCCCATGAGAACAAAGGCCTGAGAGCGTGAGGGTGATCCTATCTGTCTATAGAGCGCTTCATCCACCGAGTCCTCTTGATCTGGCGGTCAGTGCATCATACTGGATAATTATTGTTCAGTATGCTGGATCATTATGTTTTGTCAAAACAAAGACTCGAAAATTAACGGAGTCATTGTGTGACAGTTTTTTCAAATATTTCTAGGAAAAATGGTTGAGAATTTTTCCAAGAAATAATTTTCTGTCAGATCCTCTTGAAAAAAAAAAAAAAAAAAAGAAAAAAACTTCTTATGAAAAGCTTGTACAAGCAATTGAAAAATTGTGAAAATGCTGAAAAGCTGTGATTTGAAACTATGCCATTTTCCTTCTTTGAAAACACTGCCTTAGAAAGTGCATTTCAATGCTGATTTTTTGAAGTTAGGGAGTTTTTAAATTGGTAAACCAAAATGTTTAGGTTGATCTAGATGGGGTTCACTTACTGTGTTTTCATTGATTGTAATTTTGTCTTGTTGATATTTTCACTTCTTGCAGTGGTGGAAGTTGGGAAACATGTTTGAAAAATGACTGGTCAGGCAGCACATTTATTAAAACTGTTGACATTTTGTATCCTTGTGAATATAATTTGGAGGCTTTGTCCATTTTGTTTTAGTGTGTTCCCATGTTTTAAATTTCAGCTTTTTTTATGCTTCACCTTAGGAACATATGAGTTGCATAGTGTCACATGATCCAAGATCAGGGATGTCTGATGTTACCTGGCAGCAGAGATAACATCACAGTGTGTCACAAGCATAAGAATGCAGCCCATATTGGTACAAAATATCATCAGTTCTATGTGGCAGTGGTTCTCTGCATCTTGTATCACATGTCCAGTAGGAAGGAGCTGCCTTGAAGCACAACATGCAAGCCTCCTGCTAATGGCTTCTGAGTGCTTTTTTCTGGGGACGGGGATGAAGCTAGGCTGGCGCAGCAGCCTAGCAATCTGGCTTGAAACCCTTCAATGCAGAGAGATCTGACACAGTGGAGAGCCTCAGAGGGAAGAAAGCAACTGCTAAGATGCAGACAGTACTCTGAAAATGCAAGTACTAGCCCTATTGCCTGTGGTTATGAAGAATAAACAGCAGCACATGATGTTTAAACAGCCATGCCAAAGCTTTGATCTGGTTTTGTGACACTGATGCTCCAGTGAGGATCAGGGGTTGTACCATCTCAGTTGCTCTACAGGCATGTAAAAGTTACTCCTGTCCTAATGTTTCCTCAGTAAGGTGTGGTGAAGTCTCAATTAAGGAAGGTCTGTGTCAGGAAAAAGGGGATGAGACAAGTGTGACAATACAGAATACTATGAACAGGAAACTGTGTGTTTTAAAGACAAAAGGTATCTTGTTATCTTGTCTGTGATGTTGCATCTCCTGCTGGCCTGCAGTGCTCCGGGAAATCCAAACTTTAGCTGCGCCTCTCTCTTCAAGTCTGTGCTGAATCATATCAGAGGCTATAACACCAGCATGGTGGTAGAACAATGTGCTGTTGTTGCTGCTCTTTTGGATAAGACACAAAACCAAAGTCTTAACCACAGAATATTAAATCACCGCTTTTGGCATGAATAGATAGGTTTACTAAGGGCCCTAATCCAGTTCTAATTTACATGGTTATCTTTTGTCTCTCTAAACTCTTCCTGTATTTTTGATTAATTGGGTCCTCCTTTTTTCTTTCTTCTCAGAATGTATATAATGAGAACAAACTGTGCTGTGCTGATATTTGACCAGATTCTTACTTTCAGGACTGTTTTCTTTTTACAGGGGAAAGGAAAATCAGAGCCAAGTATATCACATGTAGAGTTTCTCAGTATTTGACATGGGTTATTATATGAAATCCAGTGTAATGACTGATTATGTCATTACAATAAGATAGTATTCCACATGCATGAGATACGAAATAAAGACTGTAATCTGTGTGGGGTAATTGTGATTAAGATGCTCTAGTAGAGACTTTTCTTTTAGGACACTTTCCTACTAGCATACGTATGCATCCAAAGATAAATAGAGTGATGAAAGAAGTAAGGGCTTCTCTATACATGTTTTCAGGTTACCCAATTAAATGCAAAAAAAAAAAAAAAACCAAACAAACAAACAAAAAAAAAAAACAAACAAACAAAAAAAAAAAACGAAAAGAAAACAAAACACCAAAATATGGCAGATTTAAGATTCTTTTTTATGTACTATATGCTGTGTTCCAAGTTCTGATCCTGCTAAAAGGGATTCCTTGAAATGATAGAAAATTGTGTGGTGTTTATAAAATTACTTCAGTGTTTGATCCTTGATGGTGTTCAGCTTAGGTAGTTTTAAAAGAGGAACATGGAATTTGTATTTATGATTGAATGAAATCAAGGTGGAGGAATGTTACTGCCCAGACACTGTCTCTGCCTGCTGTATGGTGTGACATGAAGCTCATTGAAATCAATGGAAAGATGTCACTTTGAGCAAGGTTTGGATAATGGCCTAAACTTACTGCTTATTTAAATGTAATTCATAAAGCTTTGCTTGGCCTATAATGGAAAATGGGATTTCTCATTTTGAAAAGTTCAAATGGAAGCTTAAAAGGGTAGCAAAACTTAATTTTCAAATTAGGAAGCTACTGCCATCTGCTCATCGGCAGCACTGGTTGTGTCCATAATTTCTGATGTAGAAAATCTGGATGTGTTGGGGAAAAGCACTCCCATCAGTAATGCTTGTAGATCATCCTTGGGATTTATACTAGTGTTGCCACAGACCAGCATTTCCCCCTCTAATCTCTAACTACCAGACGTGGAGAACAGCAAGGTCTAAGAAAGGAAGTGGAAAAGAGGTAATATCAGAGAGCGTGTTCTCCTGATCTTTATTTTCTTCACCTTCCACATTTTCCACCTGCTGTTGCCTCATCTCCTGATGGTCTCCCATCAGTTCACCTCTTGTCTGCATTCCTCTTGGCTGACACATTTCCTCCTGAAGCAGGGTGTGATGGTGGCTTGTCACCATAAGGTGAAAACTTGGGGAGCCAAAGGGAGTCCTCTTTATAGTCCTTTGGATTATAACTGCACCCTAAGCATTTAAGTTTATTCCTTTCTTCTCCTACACTCAGGAGTTCCTCCAGCAAGCAGAGACCATAGCATTGCCACATTCTCCTCTGGCTTCCCAGGAGAGAGGTTTTACCAAAATATGTTGCTTCTTGCTTGCATTACTGCAGCTCATAACCTCTCTGCTCAGAGCTGCAGCACCTCAGCATAAGTTGGGTCCTTTGCAGATAATGCTGTGGATTGTCCATCAATTTGGAGACAAATTTAGGAGGCCAAATTCACAATTGTAAGAGAGGAACCATGCGGATTTTATGCAATTGCAGCACTGGAAGGGAGGGGGTTAAATGACAGGGGGCACTTGGAGCAAGATGAAGTGTTCAACAGCAGTCTTGCCCTACCAGTACTGGCTATTCCAGTCTTGGCTGGAGGCCATGGTGGGCTAAGTGGTGGACAGGGGGGCATAGACCTGAGGCTGCTTCTCTGGCCCACTGATAGCTGCGTCCCCAGCCTGGCTTCTGCAGTGAGAAATAGCACTGCTTTGTCCTGCTCCGTCACAGTAGAGTTTGTCAGAGCAATGTAAATTCAGCAACTGCAGCAAAAGATTTTGAAACAAATGCAAAATAAATCAAAATCTCAAGGAAAAATGAAACAGGAAAATCAGGAAAATTTTACATGTAAAGTATTCTTTTTTTTAAATATCTGCAAATCAGACATTCAGTTGCGGACCTGAGTTTACATTTTTGCACTTGATGACAGAAGAAAACCCAGAATCTTGGAGGTTCTAAAATGAGTAAAAATAAAAGAGGGAAATATTTTCCTTCCCCTCTTTCAGTTTTGCAGATCATGTATTTTTATGATTATGAATAGCTAAATCAACAAACTTTTACTGACTGTGGATATTAAGCACACTTTTGTTGTTGACTTTTGGAACTGTTTCAACTCCCAAGTGCTAAAAATTATAATTCCCTTTGGAAAAACTCATAGTTTTCAGTGGACTGGCTTGGAGTCCCCAGTAAGAAGCAGTTAATAGGTAGACTGTGGTGACTGCAGCAAAACAAGATAATCAATTCCATCTGCTTTTCTAATTAATCACCCTTAATACTGAAAGTTTGGGACATCAAGAATTTGCATGGTAAGCATTTGTTTTGCAAAGGAGGGTCACGGTTTGTTACTTCAGTTGCAGTCAATCACCCTCACTCCTCTCTTCCCACCTTTGAGAGAAAACCTGGGAATAGTCACCCCCCCTGCTCAGTAGCTAATCTGTACTCCCCAGGTACCTGCAAGGACACCACACATCCTGATTATGGGTTTTTTTAACCAGTTTTGCTTGTTCTTGTCAGAAAAGGAATAGTTAAAAGGGATGAATAGAGCACTCTGTTTGGGACTTCAGTTTTCCAAAATAAAATATGTAAGTGAGGGAAAGGTTTCATTCAGTTTTGGCATCACTTTGTTAAGTCAGTTTAAGCCAAGAAAGATTGTTATTCGACACTGTTTGCCGATAGTAGAAAGTTTACATATCGAATTGATCTTTTTTTTTCTTGAAGGAAGAGAAAATGAGCCTGAATTTTAAGGGAAGGATCTTTTATTTGCGTTGCAGAAGAGATTGTTCTGTTAACAACTCATCAAGAAGGGGGAAAAAAAATAGAAAAAGATAAACAGGATTAACTGTTTACTTTAAGTGAGCCGAAGTCTGGTTGTTTTTCTGAAGAAGAACACAATGTACTGTTGTATCTGGTTTCCAGAGTGGTGTTTATCATAATTCCTCCTGTGGTGGTTGGTAGAGTGCTGGGAAGGCTCTCCGCCCACTCGCAGCTCGCTCCCCTTCCCTCTCCCATTGAGGCCTCCGGCCAGGGCTGCGCGATGGAGCGAGCTGTCCTGTGTGATCTTTACTGCCTGACATGAGCTGACATTGACCCAGAATAAAATAACAGGGGCCGTTTCCTAGAACTCTCGGCGGACTGCTGAGAACTGCTACCATAACTCTTGTAAACACACAACGTGCACACACAAACATGCTCCCTCTCCCTCATTTAGAAACACACCTAGGGAAGAAAGGCAGCCACCGAAGCAGAGTAAAGAAAAACAGCGTGAGTGGAAAACAGAAACAGCAGCTGACCCTGTGAGAAAGAGTGGCAAATTGCCTTTCTGCTGGGGAAGGAGCCCCAGCAAGATTTCATTTCTGCTTTTCTGCTTTGCTCTTTCTTCTGCCCTTTATTTTGGTGAATATTATATTTTTCTATTAGTTCAGTGGGGTGATGTGGCATTGAAACAGCGGAATGTCTTATTGAATACAGACACAGCACTGTAAGAAATACCGCAGTGTTATTATATTTCATTTACCTTTCACATGCACTGGGGAGGCACATGTGCAAGATACACTACCAAGAATGTGTTTTAGGATGTTCTGTGCCTGCTGAAATGAGCAGTTATTCTTCTTTTTAATACTGAATTCATGATGGTTTTAGTAAAACCTTCTAGTAAACCATTCACGGTCTGTGTGGTTCAGAAGTAAATCTGGAGAATCCACAAATAATATGGTCTTGAAAGATAAGGGACCCCAGTACTGCTGCTACTGTGTTCTTGCTTCATTCCAGATGCTGCAAAGCCCTCTCTGTGGGTTTTGCATGGACAGTTGAGAATTCTCTAAGCCCTGTAGCATGGAAGAAATGGGTTGATGCTGTAAGGAAGCCCTCTCTATATACGTGTGTGTATGCATACATATATATAGCCTCCTCCTCCAACTCCAGTGAGATCTAACACAAAGAATAGACTTTATGGACTTGCTCTTCTAGATACAATCATATTATTCAGGTATTGCTTTCAGATCACCCCGTGAAGACAGGACTTTTATTCTGATTTTTGCATATAAGGAACTGAGGTGTGGAGAAAAGATAAAGCAGCAAAGATGATATGAAATGCTGCCAGAACTAGCAACCAAATGCTGTTTTCCTTGGAAAGGAGGGTGCTGAGCACCTTGCAAGAGAATATCATTTGGCAGCACTTTGCCGACTGTTGGAATTCTTGAATGCCAAAACAATAATTACAAGTCTTGAGATTAAAAAAATAAACAAAGAACCCCTCCTCAGATTCATAGATAAGTACTGTAAATGGCTGGGTGGTGATTACACCTTGTATTTGGAACAGGAATTTTCTATTGGAGATCATCCATTAGAAAGACTTGCAGATTTCAGCTGAGACTGTATATTTCTTAAATGTAGATTTTTACTTTGGATTAGTAAATCATGACATAGAGGAAAATAGTATTTTCTCTGAATTCTATACTGAAATAACCAAGGGATTGTAATGGGATTCCATGCTGAAGTAATGGTATGCTGAGAACCTGAGGAGTGTGTGCATCATTACTTTTTTTACCAACTGCAATTACAGCATAGTGAGTCCAAAACAGGCTGGGATGATCTGCTGTGCTTGCTTTTTTGTTACCACCCAAAACTGGTTTTATTTATGTAACAAACTGTAAGAAATGGATCTTAGCAGAAGGACCATAGATTACGTGCAGTTTAGTGTGGAGGTGCCTGGGGGATCATGGAGGGAGGAAGGCCTTACTGGTCTTCTGCTGCTGCTCAACCTTTATACAAACTTTTAGACAGCACTTAGGAAGTAATTTTTTCTTAACTTTCTGTGTCTTGCAAGTCATCGCTACAGATTTAATTTACATGACATAATTACTTTGGATTTAAACTATCAATAAAGAACAACGTCAGTATTCATTTGTGAATCTGAGAAAAGTGAAGCTATTGGATGATACTGAAAATATGTCTCAAATGCAACTCTAACTGCTTGAAATTATAGCTCCATACTGTGTTTGAGTGAATGTCAGGAATGTCTTTTTATGGGTTTAAATGTTTTGTTTACTTTTAAGTAAAATTCAAATCAGGCACATACATCAGCAGTTTAATTTGAAAGTGCACTTAGAGACAATGTCAGATGGAGAGTTAAAAAAGCTGATTTGGTGGCGCATGAAAACTTCATAGAAGAAATGGCCTATGCTGAAAAAATTGTCACGTGTGAAGCCATGGTTGTTACGGCAGGTATGAAAAGCTCTTTGGGCTTTCTGCTACTCCCATTTCTGAGAAGCTGTATGTGGCTCCCACCAGGCAGGTGGTGTTCTGTGTTTTACAGTGCTGTGGAGCTCCACTCTCTACATGCATGTTCTGCATTAAAAAAAGGTAGCCCTGCTGATATTGTTTGGCTCATACAGGTCTCCTCCTACACACAAAAGCAGTTTCCCACAGGAGTGCTGTTTTTTCAGCTCATAGGCAGAAAATAGTAGGTGGAAGGATTAACCTGAATGAAGAAATGGAAAAAGCAGTCAGCAGGTGGGGATTCATGAAAGACTTTGTGGCAGTTGTATTTGATTTTCTAGTTTGTATTGAAGTAAGTGTTTATTCAAGGATGTGAATAAAAATAAGCAGCAGTTATTTTATAACCTCTCTCCTCATCCTCACTTTTTTTTTAACATATATGTAAAAATGGTGCGTTTGGTATAGTCACTGTAGCGACTTATTTGCAAAGTACATTACATCATTTGTTACACACATTCTAAGAAATGCCCCCCCCAAAAAATAATTCCTTTCCTGAGACTGGGGAGGCCTCAGCTACACATTTTCTGCTTAAGAAGCTGAGATAAGACTTCATTTGCCTGGTGATACTCCTGTCACATGTGCAGTTTCCACCAGTACTTCTGCTAGGACAGCCTGTTTTTTTCTGGATGGAACTGGAGTGTCTGGTGTTAACTGTGTGCACAGTTCCCATGTGTGCCATGTCCAGCACTCCAGAACTGTCTTCTCCTTTCTTTCCTTCTGGGTCCTTCCACAATTGCAGAGTGAAAACATGTATGATCACAAACTCAGCCTTTCGGTGATTTTTAACCTCCAGTTTTCAAAGCTAACGATTGCTATTTTGGTCATCTCAGTACTTCAAACCAGAGCACCAGCCAGGGTCCTAGGTGTATCTGTCCTTGGAGGGAGTCATGACCAGGACTCTTCTTTGAGCTGGGCATTCCCCTTATAAACTGGAAGCAGCTGTGCTTGTTTTCCTCTGTACCTGTGTACGTCTGCAACCTATGCTTAGAAGGGGCTAGCTATCATCATCATTATTGTTTACTTACATTATTCAATCCATAGTAATACTCTGTAGAGCTTCACTCACTATTTAGTGGCAGTAAATACTGTGGATTTCACACAGGTGACTCTGAATCTTCCTACTCTCTAAAGAAGGCTACAGCAGGTACCTACTTTTCAAAAGGGAACTTGAAACAGTGCATGATGTGGTGAATACAGTGCTTTTAATAGGAAAATACTGCTAGTGTTATGAGGGGTGGGAGAGATGGATGGTTAGCCCTCTGTGTTTAGACCTGTGCCCTGAGCTTTGATTTTTCAGAGATAATATGGGATGGTGAATGCAAGGAGTGCATAAGGTAGGATAAATTAAATCCCAGTAGGGTGGTGTCCTGCAGGTTACAATTTGAATCTGAGCCATATTAGCAGGAGTTAATCAGCTCCACCTTGAGACTTGACCAGACAAGTTGGTGAATTAGAGTTGTGTAGGTAGTGTTGTGCCTCTGGTGATTAAGGGAGAGGGGGTTTTTGTTTACGTGTGTTTATGAACGTGTGCTTTATGCCTCTGCTAGGACCGCACCTCAAAGAGATAAGACATCCTTCTGACAAACAAAGCAGCACCAGCTGTCTCTTGGATGGTTAAGATAAAGAATGAGCCAATATCACAGCTAATACAATTCAATTAGTTTTCAGGCATTTCTCCATTCTCCCTTTCCCTCCCTCCCAAAGAAGGAGTAACTAATGAAGTCCCTGCCAAGCAGTGTGAAGGCAGTGGCGTTTGCCTGGCTCCCTGGCTCCTCATGCTATGCTGCACTGCTTACCTCCTCATGGAGAAGAGCTGCTGTAGGACACATGGTTGTCCTTCTACCTACCCAAGGGTAAAACAATTATTTGTTAGTTAAGATCTGTTAATGACAAATTTGTGCTGCTTGTTTTCACAAGACTCAGTAAAGGTAATCCCTGTGTCATCAGCCAGTTCTGGCCTCATGTGCTCTCATCTCTGCAGGCAGAAGTTCTTATTCTTTTCAGCTAGCCATAGGGCTGGCTGGAGGTGACCAAAGCTGAAGAAGATTTTTGTCATCCTTAGCTCTCCAGAATGCCAGCTGCATGAGCCAGCAGTGTGGAGAGAGATGATTTTTCATGCATAAAAAAGTAATTGTAAAAGAAGGCTTTACCCTTCGCCCGTGAGGAGTGACTAAGTGGGAGAAGGGCATGGCAGAGTAATCCTGTAATCCTCTCCAGATTTCTACTGGGAGACATTTTGTCCAAAAGATCAGCACAGTCATAGAAATAATGCAGAGTAATCAGTCCCATCTTCCCCCAGCCCCCATCCTTGCTCCTGGCTATTAGCAAATTAACAAAATCTTCCCAAGCTTCTGCCTGAGACTTACTGTGTCATTATTTAAAGAAGGGGGGGAAAAAAGGCTAATCTCTGCCTCACTTCTTATCATTCCCTAGCTTCGCCCCCTTTGTTATTACCAGTGAGTCATACTTCACCTTTCCCTTAGTCTGCTTCTCCCACATGCACTCCTCTACTGGCTCTCCTGCCGCCCCTCGCTCCTGCTGTTAATTCTCTGCTCCTTTGCATGAGAAATTTCAGTTTCCAAACCCGTGTTTTAAATTCAGGTCTTATGCAAGGTTACATCCTGTTGTCCCAAGAGTAAAGATGGCCTGTATTTCCTCCCTACACAAGCACCACTGATAAAAATGGAGATGTTGCCCTTGGTTTTGTTTCCCAGCAGTTCATTACCATGCATACTGACAAGGTATGTTTAAGCTGATGAACTGATTCAGTACAAATACCACATTTTATGGAACAAGAAAAAAAGTACTTGTGATAGATGAGTACAAAACATAAATGCTGAATTGCTGGGGGCAGATGCTCGTTGTGGATTTGCAGCTTGTCTCATAATTTAGATTTGGGTTTTCATCCTGCTAGTGAGCTTCAAAGCAGGGAAAAATCATGGGACAAGCTGTTGCTTTAATCACAGTTAGACTTGACACTAAAACTTTATTTGCAAGAACATTTACTGCAATATGAGAGCAACACTGTAACATGGGAAAGTAATACAAATACACTTTTCTGGGAATAGAGTGAAATCAAGGAAAAATCCAGTGCTGGTAAGGAAGTTAAGGCCATGAATCAACAGTCTCTGAAAGCAGCTGAGCTGCTACTGTTAGTGATGCTAACAGCATGTGCAAAGTCCATAGGAACAGAACTGGTTTCAGAGAACATGAGAACAGTTTTCCAGCACATCGCTGAGTTTGTTGTGGGATTCAGCCGAGTAAGGTTTTGTCATCATTCATTCATACTGTTTTAAAAGTGTGCTAAAGCAGGGAACATATTTTCGAAGTTCTCGTCATAGCTTTAGTTTGGGACATTTGAAATTGGGCATCCGAAAGTTATTAGTGAAATTCTGTCTTCCAAGTAAGTGAATATATGTGTATTTCATTTTTAAATTCACATTGCTCAGAAATCGTGGCTACCTTTTGGGTACTGTTAGGGCAGGTGTGGTACAGTGGATGTCAGGTGTGTGCTCATAACAGCAGAAGTACTTGGTGTCTGATGCAACAGGTTCTACTGCTGTGCATTTCTTCTGAATGGCAAGCGCACTACTAGTGTGAGTGGGAACATTAGTGGTGTAAGACCAATGTTCTTCCTCTACTTCTGGTTATCAAGCTTGGTCATGACTATTCTCTCATCGTATGACCTGGGATGTTGTGTTACATACACAGGACAGCTGGAATGGACGCTTCAGGCTCCTAATCCTGCCTGGAACATACATCCTTGCCTAGAATTAGTACTCCATCCAAACAGTTTACTTCTACAGTGTTAATTTTTAAGGATCTGATCCTGATGATGATAATTATTTGGCTACAGTATTTCTTTGGTCAGATCAGTTTCCTGTCCTGACCATTTATGCTGCCACCACAAAGAGATGGAACTATGGAGTCAGGGATGTGGGGAGTTGAAACTCCCATGTCTGACAGCAAACAGCTATTTGCTTGACTTAAAAGGACTGAGAACATGCCCTTTTAGTGACTGATGTCTTCAGCACCAACCAAGCTAATTTTATTTGGGCAATTAACGTGTCCCAGAGGACTTAATATGAGCCTGGTGCCAGCTAGTCTGAGACTTCCTGGTGTTCAGTTATGTCTCACTAAAGATATGAGAAATGCCAGTGATCAGTTAAGAGACTGCTGAACTGATCACATCTGAGGCACTAACTTAGTTGGCCCTTACTTTCTCCAAGCTACAAAGGCCTAATTTTTCACAATTGGCAACAATGTTTTGTTAAGGTAGGCAAAACTGTTTGCTTTGGTTTTCCTGGTCCCCTTGATCTGATTTTCAGAACTATCCAGAGCATATTAGCTCTGTTTTTCCAAACAAATCAAAAGCATGAAGAGTTTAGTTTCAGTCACATCAGTTAAAACCTGGGAGAGTTCTTAATTGCAAGGTCCTAACTTGGAAAAAGTTAGGTCCTAAGAGACTAATTGCAAGGTCCTAACATGGAAACTGGCCGGCAACCTTCTGCTTCTGGGCTGTCTTTTTTATAGCACATCAGTCTTTTTTCTGTTGAGTTGGAGATGATATTGTGGTATGAATCCAGAAGGCATCACACAGGTTGTTCTACCCAGAAAAGGAAAAGTTATAGAACTGTTGAAGACACGGGTTTGTATTGTTAGGATAGTCACGCTTCCTAGGCTGGGAAGACCACTCATCCCAGACATGAGGGTATGTATCTTTCCAGCCTACACATCACAACAGTGTTTGGGTCCCTCTTATTTGTCATTGCTCAGGATAGAAGCAGTGTTTCATGGCTCTGAAGGGCTTCTTGACCTTGGCAGGCTGCAGAGGAATCGTGCCTAAGCTTTCTTTGTCTGCTGAAGGCTCTGTACAGGATCCTTGTAGCTAGAGATACAGAGAGCCTTAGTTTGTGTTCAGTTCTACCGCTCCCAGCTCCTTAAAATGGCACCAGAATCTGAAAATGAAGACTGTAAGCTGGTGTTTGCACAGCAGCTGATGTCTGAAAGCCTTTGGGGTTGTATCCTGTGTTGAATTCAGCCCTCTTAAGGGTGTAAGCCAAAGTTAGACAGTTCATAATGAACAGGGAAACTGTGATTAATGGTCTTCCGTGTGCCTAAGCATCCTGCAAAGAAAATTCATGTTCTTCCAGAGAAATGTAGGAGCTCATTTCATTTAAAATGGTGACTGTTGAATGCTTTCAGGTTGCATATATGTTATGTGATGTGCTCCAAAAGCAGTTGGAGTTGGCTTGCTAAGAACAATGGTGTTGCTCTGGGAAAGGTAGTTTTGGCACGTGCCTTTGAAGTGAAATGAATTCTGCTGCCTAGTGCATCTCTGAGTTTTATTTAGAAGTAAAGATGCATGTGCTGCCCTCAAAGGTAATTTTTGTCTCCCTTTGAAAAGTTTCCATGCTTAACTGTCTCTTTCTGGGGCAATTAAACCAATCTTGTAGACAGCAGCCTCCTTCTTCTGCGTGACTCATGCTATCGTGGCTGCTCATCTGAGGTGCAGAATCTTGTGAAATGCATTTTTGACTATCTAAATGTATGACATGCACTGGTTTTGCCTTATCTGCTATGACAGTAATATCTTCTCAAAGTGCCAGCAAGTTGGTTAAGCAATACTTCCCAGCCCTACAGCTCCTACTTCCATAGATTACTTAAATCAAATTGTTTGTTTAGCAGGTTTTTTAATTACCTCCTTAAAATAGTTCCTCTGGGCTTCTCCATACCCAATATTGAATACACTAATCTGCAGTTTCATGTTGTTTGATTGGGATTTTTTTTTTTTTTAAGGAGAAATGATATTTCACTCTTTTTTTCTTCCATTCTTAGGACTCTCAAAAAAGTTATGGCAAATGTAATGCTTGCTTTGCCAGTTGCAGTGTTGGTGATTTTTACTTGTGAAAGGCTCTTCTTTGTTTACTTCTAAGAAGAAGTCTTGTATTTATACACACAAATAGATGTTTGCGTCATTGCTCCTTCTGCATTGCAGAATTCACCTCAAGTAAGGCAAAAACTCAACCTTCTTTCTTTGCAACTACACAAAGCACATAGTGAATGGCAGTTAATTTATCTAATCCCCAGTGCAAGCTCTTTAGGCTTTTTTTCAGCCATGCTTCTCTATTTCATGAGCCTGTTACCTTCTGAAAATATACATGAGAAAACCTTTAATGATGTTGGGTTTGTTTATTGATATGTTACTTGGTAGGAATTCTCCAGTCCAGATATTGTGGAGGATAAGCCCTGTCCTGAAGCGTGTAATATAATTCTCAGAAATCTGCCGACAGTGAGTAACAGAGGAATGTTTTGCAGGTTGTGCCTCCTCGTCCAGGATGCCTATGGTATGTTCAGTGAAGTGCAGTTGCAGCCCCTGAATTCTGCGGATGACATTGAGCAGTATTGCAGGAGATGGGAAGGAAGATTCTGCTGCTTAGCTGGAATGAAAATTTTGCAAAGAACTACAAGAGGAAGGTGAGAACAATTCATGGCAGAACATATTGTATGCTGTAATCTGCCTCTTTATTTCTGCCATCGATATTCTTTCGGACAACTGAATCTGGCTTTGTTCAGTTAAAGGACCTCATTGCCATTTTGGGGGCATCGATAGTACTTGAGCCAGTCCTACTCCAAAGTGAGCATAAATAAGCTAGCACACAAATACACAGCAGAGAAGGGAATAGTGAAGAATGACCATATGCAATATTTCATAAAATATGAGTGTCTTCTTCCTCTTCAGTAGATTCAAACACTTAAAAACGTTAGTTTGTCTCCCTTTCATTGCAGAACGTTTGCTACAGTAAGATTTTCTCCAGTGCTACCCAGTATGGGTTGAAGTTTCAAGCACAGACTTTCCCTTAGTGTTTGAGAGCTTAATTCAGTTAATTCTATATGGGTTTGGAAGCACAGTTTAAGTTTCTTTAAAAAAGAATTCTTGTAAATCCTAAAAGCATTCTTATTTTGGAATAAGAATATCCACCGGTTTATGGAAAATCGCCCCAGATAAGTAACAAATCGACTTCTGGTATCTCTCAGATTTTGCTTATTCTGTGATTCCTTTTACATTCTTTGAATAAAATAAAACATCTTTAATCAAGAAAAAAATCAAATAGATCACTTATCTTACTGAGTGTCTGTCTAAGGAAAGTGTCACATTGTTGACGTGGGGACCTATATAGATATAATTAGATTGGCTCAATTCTCAACACAATTTTCTTGTAAAAGCATCCGATCTAGATAAGCCTTTGCTATTAGAATGGCTATAATATTTCTGCTGACACTTTTTTTTCCTGGTGAAAAATGCTGTTTCATCAAAACCAGAATGTTTCATGGAAACATCTATTTTGGAGACAATTTTGTTGGGAAGACTTTTTTCAGGTCCAGGAGGAGTGGATTTTCCCTTTCTTGTTCTCATTTCATGAAAACTTTCAGAAAGTCTCATTTTTGTTTCATATTGGAACAAGAACAAATTTCAAAGCTTTGAAATGTTTAGCAAAATGGAATTGCTGTTTTCCAGCCAGCTCTATTCAGTATGCTTTTCTTTTTATGTACTTGCAGTGTTAATTTTCAGATCCTTTGGATTTCAAGCCTACTTGCATTTTTATGGATCTTTAATAACAAACACGTCTTCTTATTTAATTATTTTGTTGGCTTTTTTTCCAAGTTACATTTTTTCCAAACAAATTAAATAATAGCTTTGGAATTCTGGATACAAATGGAGTTTTACAACTGGCTGCTGGTGTTTCCAGTACTCTGCCTAGCTAATAAGAGACAGACTTTTTCTAGTGTAAATTTTGTTTCAAAGCAGCAGTAACTTACTTCTGGCTATTCTGAGGACGATTAGAAGACATACTGCTGAAAATGCTTGTGGCTCAGCTGGAGCTGTGCTGGTGGTAACCCTGCTAGGAAACTCTAAAAGAAAAAGGCTAGCGTAGCTTCAGGGACAGTGTAGTGGTTAAAACGTGATTTCACTGTACAAGATGGGTGGGTGGGGGAGTAGTTCAGGGATTCATTTTTTTCCTCAATTGTTTAAGCCCAAGTTCTGCTTTATAACTTCTTAGTACTATTAAGTGTTGGGGCGCATTTTGTGTCATTCTAGGTGTGATGGAAACCACAGTAAAGCCGTAGCTGAAATTAATATAAGGGAGTACTTATTCCAACAGAGCATAAGACTGTAGAACTCATTGCCACTGGGTAAATGGGTTTCCAGAGCCAGTGGTATATCTGAGCACATGACGGGATATGCCTGTGAGTGCCCAACCTTGGCTTGCAGCACATGAGCGAATAAGAACTATGTGGTCTGCTTTGCAAGAAAGACAGCAGCCTTTTTTTCTCTTTTGAGAGTGCCAACTACTTTTTGGAAGGAGATGGCTTTGAAACTGTTTTCTGGAGTCTGACAGTGGCTTTTAAAAAGGATAAAAGGGAATAAAATATAGGAAATATGAGGGAAAAGCAATGACTTTCTTTTTTTTTTTTGCCTTTGAAATACATGACCTGGAGAAAACCAGGAATGGCTAGGAAGATCCCCTATACACAAGTTATCCCATAGTCATTTGGACTGTAACCTCTTTTTATAGCGACAAAGTGCTTCCTCAGTCCCTCCATGAGACAGAGATTTGCATTTAACAGATATTAGAGGTTCTCAAGCTTTTTGCATCAGTGGACACCTGTTATTCAAAAAGAATTTCCAGTCCATCATCCATCCTCATCATCAAGTACTTAATGTAAAGTACTATTTAACATCATTCCAGTAAACGCATTTATAAATCACTGTTGTGAGCTGAAATTACTTTTCAAGGACTAAAATCTTGTAAGAAAAGGTGTTTTACATCCAGCTGAAAACAAGGCTGTAAATCTGACTTGGTCTTTGGAAAGGACCTGTACAGTAAGATGTGCTAAAGAAAGTAAACCCTTTTCTTCTCCTGGTAAGAATACACTGAGCTCAAAAAACCCCAAAAGTGAAATAAGAACTTACATAACAAGTCCTGTCTTGGCCATGATCAATCCTGTGAAAATTAGAATTTTGGTAGTCTTACATTGAGGGAAACACTGTTAATGTTGAATATTGCTTTTCAATATCAATATCTTTTAACAAATACCAGGGTCTTGTACTAGGTCATTTGAAGGTCTTTCATTGATTTAGGTGGGTTTCAGAAGAAGTCCCATACTCCACATAAAACATACTCCCCAAAACCATCTCTGCAAGAAATTCTTCCCTCATAGTCCAGCAGAGGAAATGGTGTTTCCCTTCGCTGTCCCGTTTGTCAGTCCTGTAAGACAGATAGGCATGGCTGAGTCACATCAAAGTTTTCATGGCTTGTTCAGTGTCTTGTTTTCTAGCTATTCTGTTCATGAGGCTGTTGAATAAGGTAGGAATCAATATTGTAGCAGCCTAATTAACACCACATTCAGTATCTTTTCACTCTGTCATTCATAATTGTCTCTTAGCCTTTCTACAACTGTTCCCTGAACTGCACACTTAGTATCAGCCAAAAAGAAAGATATGGTGGTTTAAAGAGAGAAGACTGAAAAATGTTCATTGGTCTGCCACGGGTGATGTTGGCTCCTTAGAGGTGTATGTTCTCTCTCTTGTCCTCCCACTGCTCATGTCAGCCTTATAAATTCAGCCCCTTGAGAAAGAAGTGAGGCTTTGGTGGTATAATGCTACAGGCAGGACTTTTGGTTAAGAATCTGTATGCAGTACAATTAATGTGCCATCCCTCTTTTTTAATAGATCCCAGGCATGTTTCAGGTATGTCTGGTATAACCACTAAATAAATGGATGCAATTAAATGCAGGGACTCAGCATTCGCTAAAATGCCTCAGGATTAAATAACCTATAAATTGTCATAGCCTGCTGCTTCCTATCAGGAATCAATTTCAATGAGCTGGGATAAACTTTGTAGTTAGGTATCTGGTCTGTATTGAAAAAAACACCAATGTCTATGTTTTTAGCTGTGTCTGGAGTTCCACATAGAATAATAATTTGGATTTTGACAATTTGTGTCTTTTCACCTGATTTGCCAAGGCCTGAGTTGGTTTTCTGCCCTGTATAGCAGACCTGTTTGCTTCTTCTCTTTATGCTTTCTTGTATGGTAGAAATATGAAGAGCTTCTATTCAGCAGAACAGAAGGATGACACCAATTTAAAAATGGAGTGGGGAAGAAGAAATGCTTTAAGTTAATACATAACTAATGCAGGGTGTCAGTATGAATTTTGTCCTAAGTTGAAAAAATGCTTAACAAGCTTTAGAGGAAGATGCAACTGTTGCATGGATAGTGCTAATATCCACACGTATATTGGATAGGGTAGAACACTTTGAAGAGTACAGCAGCTCATAAGCTTTGGCACCTGACCCAATCTTTAATTCATGACAGACTGTACTATCTGTTGCATTTTCCTCTACAGTAAGGACTCTGAATATTGAGTTCATCACCCAGTGTTATCATTCTCTGAGAAATTTCTGCATTTTCAGATAAAGTTGGCTTCTGTTATTTGTCATTTTAAACTTTCAAATCTTAGGCACTGAAATATGAACTCTCCTGTATTTGGCTGTAGTGTTGGTCACTTATTGTGTCTGAGGTTTTCTTTCTTCCTTTTGTTTTTTTTAAGTCTCATATTCTCTGCCCTTTATCTCTCTCCTTTTTCCTCTACTCTTCACCATATGCTTTCTCTTCTTTTTGCTTTACACTCAGAAGAGATGACTGCTAACTGCTATACAAGAAAGTGTTTCAAGTGCTAGAATTTGACAGGGAATGGAGTAGTAAGAACTCTCTACAGAGCAAGGAAGTCATAACTTCCTTCCTTTGGTTTTCCCTCCTCCAAAAAGACTGCCATCTGAAAGAACCACCCACATCTCTGAGGTTTTGAGGTCCTGAAACACTTTGGTAATTGCTGTGGTTAAAATTGAGTTCCATTTAAAGCATTTTTTCAGAAATCATATTGAAGTTTTGAATATTTGCATTACTGATTTCATGATTTCTGGTGACTGCTGATCAGAAAATAACTTTTTTCATGATTTTTCTTCTCTTTAACAAGCATAGACTGCTGCTTGTACCTTCAGTGCTTCTGTCATGAATCTTCTTAGTTACCAGCCTTAGAGAATAACATAGGATTATCTATATTGAATCAAAAGTACTTTTATATTATAATTTCTGTGGTTTAATGTAGTATGTGTAACTTCTGTTTGCTTTTTGACTGAGATACTGGTTTAGTAGGCTTAGATTTTTACTTTATGATTTTGTTGCTTTTATCATTGAGTCTGAGAAAATGCGGTGTTGCATAGCTTGTGCACTGCGAGATCTTAACAGATCAGTTAAAGGGAGAGGTAGCCTGCAATATCAGCTCTATATTTGTATTGCTTGTCTTTTGATACTTGAAGCGTATGCAGTCTAGGTGATTATTACTAAATTTCTTATTAGTTTCGAGTAAGGAGAGATTGCATGGAGGGCTATGAATTGCTTTATTTTTGAGTTCTAATAATTGAAACTGATACTGCTAGAAGAAAACTGTTTTTAGACTAAAAATAAGGAAGTAGGAGAGAAGGAAACAGAGGAGTCTTGGAGTCTCCAGAGCAAAGCCATGGAAGACCTTGGAGGAGAATCCTATCATCATTTTTCCCGTTCCCCTACTGTAAACCTAGTGTTTCTTCTTTTCCTAGTTATGGGCATTGTTTTCCTTCCGTTTTCTTTGATATTTGGAATATTTTCTCCCTGTAGTAATATTCCTCTGAACCTGTGGTATGGATAATAAAATTGAAAAATCCCTAAACTATAAGCAGTAATGTTAAAAGTTGAATCAGGCAGGTCACACACAGAGTTCGTAGACCAGAACTGTCAATTTCTCTCATTCATGCTTCTGAGAGAAATAAACAAAACCATCTTACTAAGTTACAAAATAAGTTGTCAGACCAGAGTCAGTGAAACACAGTTTTGAATAATCAAAATTAGAAGTTGTTTGATTTTTGTCATATAGCTTGTAGTATGAAATGAACAACATTTCCACAGGATCAGTGTAGATGTGCTGAAACTGTAAATACTGCTTTATCTCTTTACTGGATGCTTAAGTATAATTACAATGGCTTTTCTCTCTATTCGCATGTTTTTATCAGAAATCATAGAGCTAACATGTATATGCATGTGTACACATATGAATGTATGCTATTTGACTTTGCAGTGAAGGGTAAAACAACCCAGAAAGATTAGAAGCAGAATCATAGAATCAGAGAATGGTTTGGGTTGGAAGGGACCTTAAATATTAAGATCCCTTAAAAATTAAAGATTTCATGAGGAAGGTCAGCAAAACCTCCACCTTAGACTTGCTTTTGAGCCTGTATGTAAAGGACTGCCTGTTGCAAGTCCCTGCTTCTATGCAATTCTATGCTGTAACACTCCATTGGAGTTACTGGTGGTCTTACTGTGTTGCTGATAAGCAGTAGACATCTAGATACTTAGTATGGGACAAAAAGGTTTTTACCAAACGTAGATTTCAGCCTGGCATGACAAGTAGGGGGTTAAGTCTGACATTTAGAATCTGATAGGTGATTTCTGTCCTTCTCCAACTATAGGTTCAGTCTTTTCTATTTTTAAAGAAAAGTTATAGAGTATTATAGTAGAGTCCTTGTCTCTAAAGTAAAAAGTATATAAAAAATGTTATTCAAAATAATTTACATGTTGGTTGTTTTTTTTTTTTTTTTTATCCTTGAGCCTGTTTCTTCTCACTTCTTACTCTACTTCTTTTCTGGAAGTCCTTTTGTGATTAATTTTTTTTAAATGACTAGTAGTTACACTCACAGAGCAAAATTTTCAAGTTCTTACTTTGTCTTCTGTAGCCAGAGAAGCTCTTTGTGCACATGGCACTAACCATGTCCCTTCTGTGTGGCACAGAGCCAGCTGTTCATCTCTTGTCCTGACTCTGTAGCTGAAGAAGGGTACACATTCTGGATAAAATACACCCATTGTTCAAGTCAGATTGAAGTGGTGTGTATATATATATATATATATATAATGCCAATAAAGAAAATTAATTTTATTCTTTCTATGAGGATAGTGATTTTCTACAGAGGAGGACACAATGTCTTGCCGTTCCTCTATTGTCATTGCCCCCACCTCATTTCCCCTTCTGCTAAGTCAAAGGCCCTAAATGTAAAGAGAGACTTAACTTTCTTGGAGGTGTGTAAATGAGTGCAGCAAGAGGGAAGCTTCTCACCAGAGATACTTACTGATACAGTGACAGCTTCAGGAGAGAACATTTGGCAGACAAGGATCCCGACAGGATGTGATTTGGAACTTGCAAATTTTTCGGGTGGCTGTCAAAGAAAAGGATGGGGCCAAGATGTTCAGGAGACACTCCACACAATGCTGCTCCTCTGCCTGTTTCTAAACAAATGCTGCCATTTACTAATAATTAAGTGCTCCTAATTCAAGCAGTAGATGATCTTCTCCAAAGGTCATGAGTATTTGAAGAAAATACACTGTATGCCCTAGATATTCTGATATAGGGTAGGAAGCTGGAAGAGAGTTAAAGAAGAAGAGACAACTTCATATCTCTTGTGAGAACTTGAAAGTACAGATGTGGGATCCATGTAAGTTTGGTTAGACCTCATAGCAGCCTTCCAGTAACTGAAGGGGGGCTATAGGGGTGCCGGGGAGGGACTGTTTATTAGGGACTGTAGTGATAGGACAACGGGTAATGGGCTCAAACTTAAACAGAGAAAGATTAGACTGGATATGAGGACAAAGTTCTTTACTGTAAGAGTGGTGAGGCGCTGGAATGGGTTGCCCAGGGAAGTTGGGAATGCTCCATCGCTGGCAGTGTTCAGGGCCGGGTTGGACATAGCCTTGGGTGGCATGGTTTAGTGTGAGGTGTCCCTGCCCATGGCAGGGGGGTTGGAACTAGGTGATCTTAAGGTCCTTTCCAACCCTAACTATTCTGTGGTTCTGATTATATGTGGAGCTGTGATTGTCTCTGCACTGCAACAATATAGCTTAGTTGCTCTGAGCTGATAAATGTGCAATCTCTGTACCCACACACACTGAGTCTGTGGTACATTTGTGTCCGTGTTCTGCCCTTGCCCGCATACTGCATGTCGTGTAAGGAAGGTGACTTCTGTAACTGCCAGAATTGTGCAGAAGGCTGTGCTCTCTTTTTGTAGCTCTCCTTTTTCATGTCACAGTTAGCAAGACTAGTTTGTTCCTCTGGGCATTTGCCCTACTGCGAGGATATTGTTCAATATGATCCAAGCCAAAAAATCTTGCCCCAATCAAGGATTCAAGAAGTGGTCAATTTGCTGTTAAGTCTCTTTAATACCTAAGAGTTGCCTTCTATGTTGTAATATTCTCACTGTTAAAACAACAACAAAAAAACCCTAAACACAAAAAAACCCCTAGAACACCAGCCTCTGAGCTAAGCGTTCGCCTTTGCAAACTCAGCAATGATGCCATACAAGTCAGGAAGTTAATTTCTGTAAAAGAGCAACTTGTTTGTGTTTCTGGTCTGTTTATTAGTGTGGAGAACACAGCTAAAGGCAGCAACATCATCTTTGTACTCCCCTGCTTGTTACCTGAATTGTGAACCACAAGCTTTACCCTACAAAATACACTCAGAGATTTATATCCATAAAAGTATATCCATATATCTTACAGTGCTGACCCAAAGGCATCATCACTACTAACACTGAATCATAGATGATACCTGGCACTTTATGAAAAACATGGGAAGAGGTTCACAGCCTATAGATACCTAAAGTGTAAGCACTTAAGGATCCAGAGAAGGATTAGGGAAATACAGAAATAAATAAGCTTAAGCAGAAGTGAGCTAAAAGCAGAACTTAAACCAGAAAGTTTCCATGACCCCTTGAAGAGAAGCATCCCTATACCAGAGTATGCCATTTCCTTCTGAACAGTTGAGTTTAGAAGCTAGTATTACTTTTAGCAAGTTTAGGACTTCATTTTTTAGGCTGTTTTGGAAACAGTGGCTTTCTTAATTTGAGGAACAGACAACTTGTTCAGAGTTAAAATGCACATCTCTGTGTTTCGACTACATGGAACTGAGAACAAGGACAAGATAACTGGGAGCTTTAACTCAAAAATGCATGCCTCTTCAAGTTGGTTATCTGTAGCTATTTCCTCTCCCTCAGCTGTTTTCTTGGCCTCTCCCTCAGATGTTCCTGCCTGTCCATCCAACAAGGGTGCCATATCCACTGACAAGGCAGCCACTGAACTTCTCCAAATTATAGCTTTGCTTCTTAAAGAGTCTGCAGCATATTACCTTAATATGCTGGTCTGTTTGTTTTACGTTTGTTTCTAAAGTAAAAGTAGGAAACTTGAAAAATAAATAAATACAAATCATAACTAAATGAGCATTTCTGTAGGCAGGAGACTGGTCTCTGCACAAACACGTAAGATAACAAAATCTTGCCTGTTTCTATGTATCTGAGAATTTCTGGTTTTCCTGAAAGCAGTTGCAGTCAGCTGTTAAGAGGAAAACAAGAATCATAAATGTTAGAAGCAAAACATGGGGTTTTAATCTATCAGTTCAAATACTTAAAAGCTGTATTTTTAAAGAAGTTGTAATGATCTCTGAGTCCTTCCCAAGGTGACATTTACCCCAGTTCCCCTGAATTGTATCAGGTAGCATGCTGTTCAAGACAAAGGAGTAAATATGACTTGCCTTGTCACTGAATGTGATACGTCTTCCCTCCCTCTCCACCCTGCAGCAGAAACGATGGAGACTTAATTAGAGCAAACCAAAACCAGCTCCCAAAAAAACAATATGATTGAAAATTGTTTTCATAATTATGCAATGGTTTCAATTATATTTCTTAATGAGTCTTTTTCATATAACACTGGGAAACATTTTAAACCTGATTTTATTGGTCTTTTTGAAGGGCATTAGGGCTTTTTAGTCTGATAGAGAGTCTGTGGCCTCCGGTAGTGCCTGTAAAAGTTCCTGGACAAAGTCAAGACTCTGAAATGGTAAGTCTTCTTATTATGGAAATGATTTTTTTTTTCACTTACAACTACTATTTTTTTGGTATTGTATTCATGTTTACTTTGAGAATCCCATTCTCTCCCTCTCTTCAGCTACGGAGTTTTGTTTTACTGGTTCTGGCAACCGCCTAGGCTAATCTGAAGCCCTCTGGATCAGCAGAGTCTGTCAAAAATTATGCACTTAGCCCCTTGTTAGTCCCCTAGAAATAGAATGGTAGAATCTCCAGATAAATTGTTCCTTTCCTTGCAAGAAGAAAGATATGTTAGATAGCATGGAGCCAGCTGAGAAATCTATATACAAGGATATTAACTCATTCTTTTGAAGAAATTTTCAGCCTTAGACTTGAAAGCATTTTCAAAGATTAACTTCTATGAAGACAGACGGACTGCTGGAATCAGTTCTCTTACTCGTTAGGATGAATTTGACTGATACTTGTCTTCTATGAAAATAATCAAAGGATGAACACAAAAATAGTCTACTAAAAAGTAATCAACGTTTCTGTGATTTTAGGGCATGGGGGGCTACTTAAGTGGATTTAGTGTATTTATTTACCCATTTGCAAACTAAAATTGTATCTTTAATTTTCCTTTAATTAGCTTTTGTATTTGTATTTTGCCATATCAAGTGTCATTTTGATAATACGAGGTCGTTTGAGAAGCTTCTGGGTAGCCAAGTGCTTGCGCTGTCCTGCTGTTCTTGTATACACTGTTCTTTGGGGAAGTTGTTTGTGATATTAAAAACTGGTATTAGAGCCCAGGAGACTCAATCAGAACACAAGTTCTACAAAAGAAGAAAAATCTGGAAATATACAAGTTTCAAAACCAGAGGACATTAAAGGTGGATATTGCTGGTTATTTCTAAAATCTAAGAATCTTTTCCCTGAAACTTGTTTGCATTGTGCAGGGGTTTACATTGAGGAATAAAAGTTCAGACCTTGGTTATATATAAAACCAAAACTGAAACCGAGTGAAATGGCTGTGTTCTTGACTCTCCCTTTTATCTAGACGTTTTGGAAGTCTCAGAAGAATGCATTAAAATACTGCGGACAACGGAATGGGGATATCCACGTGGATCAAAGCTCTTAAATATTGTTTAGCATTGTTATGACTCTCATTTATTTTTCATTTTCTCTATTTTTATTAGCAACCAAAAATGGGTGGAAGTTCTCATAATCATGCAATTTACACTTCTGTCATGGGTTTGGAACATTAATTCGTGCCACAGAGGATCACAACTTGCATTATGCTTGCTGCAGATTCTTGACTGAGTGGAGTTTTTCAGTTGAGATACATTTTCCTCGATACAAGTTTTATGTATAGTTTTACGCACAGTTTTATGGAAGCAGTTTTATACACAGGTAGCTCAGTAATACTGGTGTTGGGAAGAGATCTGTGGAACTGGTTTCTTTTGAGCCATATATACATTCAAAAATCTTCTTTAGTGCTGTCAGAAACAAACAGAATTTAGGTATTAACTTCTTTTGCCTTTTTTTTCTTCCTATGCAGATTTTTTAAATGGGTGGGCAGCTGTTTTTAGTAGTTATTCATATTTATTTTATTAAATATAATGCTTTGTTAATGGCAAGCATGGCTAGAAGAATATTGTACCATATCCACAAAAAAAATTATTTTCTGATATTGTCCTTTTTTTGCTAAGAAGCCTTTCTAGCCTGAGACCTCTGTAAGTGGTGATTGATAAAGTTTTTAATTCATGGTACCTTTTAAGGGGCAAACTAAAATCTGGCATAACACAAAGGGAGCAGTTCTTGTAGCTGTTGCGTTCCTGTTCTTCATTATCTCCTTGTGCTGTCCTGGATTTAATTTGGCAGCTTTAAAAGTTTGGCAGCTGTTCACTATCACAAAAACCCACCCACATGCAAAAGTCCCCAAATATCGGGAAAGTTATGGATAGTACAAAAATTGTAATAATCAGGGCACTGTCTACCACGTAATAAAAAAAATGCAAAGCCCACAAGCAGCACCTTGAAATAGTCGCTGTGTTTGCCAAGTGTGCCAGATCATGAGTTGTTTTTGTGATGAGGATCAATGTCAGATTGTGGAAAGAATGATACACTCAAGCTGATTTCACTTGAACTTGTGAATGTCGGTTTATTAACTCAATCTCTTATTCAGAGATTCATTGTTATTAACCATATATTTTTGTTTCCCCATCCCTCTTAAAATGTAAATTGTGTGGTTTGCTCTGGCTATTATTATAAAACCTGACTGGCCAAATTAAAGTGCCCTTTTTAAGGTCACGTTTCTTTTTCTTACTTTTTCATAGATGGCAACTAATCTTGCTCCTCCCAGCTTCAGTTATATTCTTACTGTTCAGTCTGGTGAAATATATATGGAAGTGGATGAGGAAGAACAGATTTCCAATTTGTACCGGCCACCAGCTGTTCATGGTTTAAAGGAAATTCTTCGGGTAATCTGCTTTACAAGTCAGATAACAAATACTTTGTACCACTGGATTTCTGGTATCATGTTTGTCTCATTGCCTGTTTTTGTACTATTTTCAGATGGACGGTTGTAATGAACGTTGTAGCTTTTGGGCACAAGTGCTGTATCTAAGGCTGCAGGTAATCTTTTCATTTAGATATGAATTCAACATGAAATCGACATAACGCTTGCATGAAGAAGCCAGTATTTATCTTGTTTACAGGAAAACCAAAACCCTTCCTGGATTCTCTTCAAGAGTTGTCTGAACAGAATTAGTGCCAGATTTAAAATGCTTGTGGATGGGCAAAATCTCCGGTTTCAGTACTGTCCAGCCTAGAAAGTGAATTATTTCTGAATAAATTGCTGTCTAACCAGAGATAATATTGCACCCTTGTAAGGAAGCTTGCAGGAATTAATTGAGATTCAATTTATAGCTAAATGCTATCCTTACATACGCAGCAAAAAGCTCTCAGTTGAGTGTCTCGGGATAGAATGTAACAAATAGTGGTTATATAAAAGCAGAGTTTTGCTCTTTGCGTGCAAGTGTGTGGACTATTTTTGTTGAGTTCATAGAAGCCCCTCAGGCAAATTTGGCTTTTATGGTCCAGTTAGTAGAAAGTAGGAACTCTTAGGTAAATACGTCTGCCGTCGACACCATGTGTGAAAGCTTATAATTATGTTTATTTGTTTCTGAATGATGCTAAAATTCTCTTCCAAAATGTTGCTAACTCCCTCAGTAGTTAAAAGAATTCTTTGTTGCTGTTTTATTTCTATTTTCCTGGTGACTGGATCCTCAGTATAGCCAGCCCTGAATTCTAGTGGAAAAGCATTTGCAATTGTCCATCAGCTCCACAAAAAAAAAGTGTGAATCAAAGCATATGAACCAAAGACAAAGAAATTCCCGAATGGCCAGCAAAATAGCAGGAGATGCTTCCCACCAGTGTGAGACATAAATTTAATTTAGGTCTTGCCCTTTTGCTTCAAAAGCCATTGAGTTATTATTTGATTTTTAGGCAGGGAGTACTTTTAACTCCCTAGATGGGGGGTATCTCTTGTGTTTTCTCCATGCTAAGTGAGAATTTAACAGAACATTTGCAAACGTGAAATTAGGGCTAGCTTGATGGGATCTTTAGGGTGCTAACAGAAAGATGGACACATAGATGCATGAACTTATATTTCCAAGAAACCTGTCTTATCCAAAATAAACTAAAATTACAGACTAGTGGTAACCCAACCAAGCATTTTTGTATTCAGGAATGTCTACATCTGAGATGCTGTGGGTCATCAGTATTCTTCTGTAGAAGCACTTCATTCACAAAATTAGAGAAAAGATGAAGCATGCAGAAGCAGATGTGATTTTAATGGAAACTTATCTAGCAGAAAAAAAGGTCTACGATTTCTTCTTGCTACTAGGAGGTTTATTAGCTTTTTTTTTTTTAGTGGCTATTCACTGACTGAACTGTAGGCATTGAATTTTCGTAAGTGAACAACATGAGTGTTCATATTTTTTTTCAGAGGAATGTTGGAAAAGCATAGCAGATATTCTTCTTCTGCTTAACTTCTGGATAACTGCTGTAGGAATGTAAGGGTATTTACCTGCAGTTATTGTGTTGCTTGCCTAATCCTCCCCGAAGGACACTAACAGCAGCTCACTTACTGCAGCTGCCTTTGCCAAGAAGACATAGCCTTCGCATGAAAAGTCATCCAGTTATAATAAGTGAGGAAGGGACTATGATTTGGTTTCTTTTGCTGATCTATTCTTGTTAGATACTCCGTTATGTGAGCTAATTCAAATGTGCTTCAAAAATAGTATTTATTCCATGTCACCACAGTATTCTGAGATAGTTCATTTGTGTGAAGGAGGAATGGAAATAAGCTTTTATTATTACTCAGAATCTGTACGCTGGTACAGAAGGAATATGAGGAAATGTATTCCATCTGTGGTTAAGGAGCTGTCCTTATAACTCAATCCTGCTGCTATTTGTTGTGTCCTCTTTGTTCAGAACAAATTGTCACACATAGCATGATGATGATTTTATACTAACTTGTGATTTTTGCTGTTATTATTTACTTTTTGGATGATTCTCCTGAAAGCCAACTTTTAATGTTGTTAGTAATTCTCATGGGACAGCTGTAAAAATTCTTTCTTTGAAGCTGTCCTAATCCTATCTACGCAAAGGAGGTACTCAAATGTATGTAGTTACTAGGCAATGAAACAACGTCAGTGCTACAGGCAGCACATATTGTGTTAAGGCATAACCGTAATATCTGAGTTAAGAATTTTCCTAGTCATTATTTACCACTACTACATTTGCTGTATGAGCTGCTAGCATGAACAAAAAGCTAATTTTAGCATGATTAATGGTTTCAAGGTTTGTATTCAACTGAAGACAAAAGGTTGGGGTTCTCATTGCAGTACCTTATGCTAGAGACATGCATCTTCTAGAAGAAAATACTCAATACAATACATGTCTCTACAGTCATTGTAGTATTTAATTTTCATTTAAATGTTTCAAGTAGGGTTTTTTAATTGGCAGTCTAATTAAAAATAATAACAAAACCTTTTTAAATTAAGAAAGTAATCTAATCTTACTTAAATATTTTTAAATATTAGAATGTTAAAATTTACAAGTTCCTTGAACTGGTGAATGTAAAATATGTTTTGTTATTAAGCCCATTTTTTCCAAAGCATGGGAAGATTCATGTACACACACAGATATTATAAAAGCTGTGTTTAAAAATAAACCAAACAAACAAAAAATCAAGAGAGAGAAGAACATGAATGGTCAAATTGTAACCCATCTGATTTTGGTAGCGATCCTGGAATAAGCACTGATGTGTGTGTAATGTCTGTTTAGTCTGTCTTGCTCATCAACCCAGTGTGAACCCATTCTGAAAAACACTACTGATCTTCTGATCATTATTTACAGGTTTGGAGGTTGAGACAAAATGTTTTGGTTATAACACCAGTAGTTGTGATCTACCTTAATCTACCAGTAGTTGTGATCTACCACCATGATATTTTTATACCTGTCTTAGGCAGAAAACTGACATTGTCATTGAGGATTCCTCTCTCTCTTAATTATGAGTTATCTATTTCCCTATTTCTGTGCATCACTCAAATATTTAGAGATGTTTGTTCAACTGAAAAAAACCCTCCAGCTTTGTAATTTGCAGTGGCTATTAGCCAAAGACCGCTGCTATTGGAACCAGACAACAGTAAATGGAAAGTTTGCTCACATGGGAATAATAATAGTAGTAGTAATAGCCTTTCTTTTTCTTTTTTTAAGGCAAAAATTATGAAAGTCTATTTTCATAAAACCAGACAATTAACTTTTTATATGTATATATACCATATATATGATATAAATACCATATATGTGATATAAATGAATAATATATAGTGTATAGATGCTGTATACATTTTTTAAATAAAATATATTTTCAAATCCCTTATACAGTCCAAATGAGTTATAATAAAGTGTGATAACTGGTAGAGGTAAAGCCAAGAGTCCCGAGAGTCAACTTTGGAAAGTTAATTTAAGGTAGAGATGTTTGTATCTGCAGTAAGGAGTAATGTCAGATTCCAATAAAGCTTTGATTCATTGTCCTGTACATGCCCTAAATGTAATAGTTTCTGCCAGTTTTATTAGTTATTTAAATATGAGGGTGTTGTTTTAGTCTTTTGTTCTACTGAAAATTAACAACTGCATTCCAATTTTGTATCTCTTTTTCTTTTTTTGGAAATTGTAGACAAAGCAGAACATTCCTATAAATCAAAGAGAAATTTGTTTGTTTGTCACTGACTCAACATTGCAAAATGTGGTTCATATGATTCCAAAAGTTGTTGCCGTGTCAGTCGCTGCTTCATGTGTTCTCAGTACAGAAATCACAGAAGCCCTCAGTGTTACCTCGCAGCTCGTCTTCTTCAAGGATGCACTGTGGGGAAACGGTAAGTTTTCCACATTGTCTTGAAGCAGTTGTAATCAAACTGGAATAGTTTCCTAATCTCTGCCACTGCAATATGTGGCCTACAGAGACATTTGTTCTCAGATGAAGACGGAACAAGTTTGGGATAAGAAATTTGAAAGGGGTTGTAATTAATTAGAGCTTTCAGTAAGATTTCTTTCTGTGGTTTTTTGGGTTTCTCTCCAAAGTGAATGAGAAATTCTGTGATCTTGCCGTCATGTCCACCAGTATTACTGTCAGTCTTTCCTGATGGCTGCTGAATCTAATGCTCAGTGTCACATAAATTTTCTAGCTGACAAATGACTCAGAAATACTAAGAAACTTGGGTTTATTTGGTTTGAAATTCTTGCAGAAACTTGTTTTACTGACCTTAACTACTTATAAAAGTAGAAGAGGCTTACACATCCCTAGATACAGAAATGTTATAAACTCTTGTGTACAATCTTAGCTGTGAGCCTTCACCACCATACAAATCGTGTAATGATGGTAGCTCACTTTACATTCATTTTTAGTCACTCTTTTTTGAGGCTCGGATATGGTTCTGTATGATGCCTGCATGGGTAGTTTACATCTCATGCCTTCAGTCACTTCCAAAATGTGGAAGTGAGTATTTGATGGAGTAACTGAAGTACTAAACTGTGTGTCCTGAAGCAAAATTCTCTGCTTTGGTGAAAAAACACTGCATGCACCTATTCTTTGTCATCTTTGAAACTAACTAAGACCACCTGAAGGGGTGTGCAAGCTTATTACCAGGGAAGAGATGGTAATGTTGTGTTTGCAGGGAGTATGGTGCGATGCAGTGCAGGTGGAATCATACTCTTTTTTGCCCTGGGAGTTGCAAAGTATACCAAGAGCATGATGCATGTGTCACTGAAAGCAGAATGTTTTGTCATTGAAAACCTGATGAAGTCTATCCATCTGTTTAGTAGCTGACAGATATCGTTGTCATTATTGGCAATGGCAGTTATCATGGTCACCTTTTTCCTTGTTACTGTACTGAGTTGAAATGTCTTTGTTGGCAGGTAGGATTATTTGTGTTGAACGTACTGTTCTCTTATTACAAAAGCCTCTTTTGTGCTCGGCTGCCAGTGCTGACCTCAGTGAGCTGACTGGCCCTGTCAGACTCGATGAGCTGGATTCTACAACACAGGCTAACTCCATTTGTGCTGTAAGAGGTTCGTATGGCCTTTCCTGAAATGAGTGCAGTTAATTATTTGTGCTCACTTTAATCTTTTATGTCTTTGTATTGATTTCTTGTATGAACAGTGCAGAGGGATAAAAAAGCACAGTGTTGCTGAGGGTCATTAGGGTATTTAAGTTTTTATACTTTGTGGTCTCTGTTTGCCTTTTGCTGGCCAAGCTCTGCTCCCACTCATTCATACCCCAAAATAAATGTTCGGTGCATTGGTTATCTTGTAGTCCTTCCTTCACTGTCTTCTTTCAGGAGCCTTCTGTTCGCACCAGCCTTATTGATGTTGGCAACGATAAGGTATACCAGTATTTTTTAGCCAGATGGATAAGATACGTTAGCCAGATCCTGGATGGTGTGGGTTAGTTACTGATTTCCCTGGAGCTTTGCTGCAGTGGGGTAATTCAATATTTCATCATAGTCATCAAGCATAACTTGGCCAGTATTTGCTCACTGGCCACTTTGGATCATAGCTGATAACATTTCAGTTAACCATGCAGAAACATTTCTTACAATGTATTTTCTATCATTTCCCAATCACACAGACATATTTCTTACTGTGTATTTTCTAATACTTTGTCCAGTCAGCTTCTTAAACCTCCAGTTGTAGAGTGCCTATAGGAGAAAGTCCTTAAAAGCCCAGTAATTCTTGGCTTTTAAAGAGAATTTCCTTTTTTAATTTAATGATTCCAGTAGCCATTGTAGAAAATTCTTGATACTGTTTGACATTTACACTTTCAAGTATTCACTGGAGCATTTGAAATGAGCTTTAAAGTAATAGCAAATAAATGTTACAAATGAATCCTTCCAGCTGTAGCATGATGCACTGCAAAGGCAGTCTGAAATCACATGAAGTTGTTACTAAAAATACTTTCTCTTGTGGTAGAGCCACAGGTTAGCAATGCCTCTGTGATTATAAATGAGCACCTTGCAGTGACAAATCTGGAGCTCTAACTCTGCATAATGAAAACCAAGCAAAACTAGAGGCACTTCACTCAAAGACTTGGTTGTTGTGTACATCTCACATTGATTTTGTGAGTTACTCTAACAATGTTTCTGTCACTGGGTGTGAAATCCTTTCTTGGTTTGTTTTTTTTTTTAACTTCTTCAATAGTGGCGCTATTCTTAATCACTTCTCTGCTGTTAATTTTATAACGAAGTACGGGAAGTGCCTATCTTCTTTTGTCCTATTGACAGTGTACATAATAGGATAAATCAAACATTTCTCTGTCCTTTCTTTTTCTACCTTTGAAAAGAAAATACACATTTGTGATCTACTGTGTAAACAAGTACTTACTTTATCTGCATGGGAGGTGTCATGCTTTCCCTGTTCTGTATTACAGATGGAAGAATGACAAAAGGAGAAATTAATCCTACAAGTTTGTCTTGCTTAATCTGAAATTTGTCCAGGGTAGCTATTAGCAGTATGTTCCCACACCTTGGTACCAACATAGAATACAACGTGTCTTCTTTAAACCTATGCTAATGCTATATGCAAATGATAACTCTCACTTTTATGTGTAAATACAATTATTTAATAGCATTTAAGATACATACCCACCATTTCAATTAGTGTCTACACCTTTCTACTGAAGAAGTGAAACTAATAGCATTAACGCTACTTTATTGGTGGGAGAATATGTATTTGATGGAGTAAACCATAAAGAAAAGTTTATGATCTCTAAAATTCACTCATTGCCTTTGTCTCTTAACTCAGAGAGATGTTAATTTGCTTTCAATGAGAAGCAGTTTCACCTCATTAATTTTCTTTGTGTCTCCTTTCACTTCCTGGAGTTTTGGACACCTATGTGCGCTGTACTTGGGCATTCTTTCACCTAACCCTTAAAGAGGTTGCAAAGGCTTAACTCTACCCCTTTTTGGAGTAGTGCTCATTCCTTCTCCTTTGCAGTCATGACTGCTCCTGCTGGCTCTCAGGGATTTGGCAGGCTGAGCCTTCCCTAGAAAAACTTACTTTTAAGTAGTGAAAAATGTAGGTAGTCATTCAAGTCCACGTCCTCAGATACAGCTAATGGACACAAGTGTCATAGCCTCCAGGAGTGCCAGGACTGCCATGCCACCTGACAGATTTAGATAGATCTGTTGTTTTTGGGAAGGAGTATAAATGGGATAAGCTAGCTTGTAGGGAACCCCCCCAGCTGGGCTCTGAGCAACCTGGTACAACTCTATAGTGGACCCAGACTTGAGCAGGTGTCTGGACTGGGTGAACTTCAGAGGTTCCTTCCGCGTCAAAAAGGGCAATGTTGCAGTCCAGGCAGACCCACTGAGTTTGTCAGGAATCCTTGTTGCAGGGAAGTCCAGTCGTATCAGCCCTGGCATAGAGCATGTTGCTCTTCAACAGGTGATTGAAAACCTGTGGTTGCTTTCTGTGGGAAGATTTATACTTCTTTAAAACATGAGTCTGTGGTTCTCACCTGTGACCTCAGGTTTAATAGATTATTTTCTTCTCACTATGCATTGCAGAGTAATGTCTAACCTCTTTTTGCTGTATAGCAGCAGACAGGATGCCTTAATTTTGACATACTGTTGGCATACATATGCGCAGTTCATACTGCACAGAACTATACTTGAGAGCAAATTCTAGTTAGTCCATACCACATGTTACGTGGGAATATTACTTGATTAATGATATTTGCCTAGTATATGATTCACCACTAGTGGTTGAATTTTGACATTGGATATTTTCATATTTAAGCCCTTATTCAGGGGTGTGGGGTGTTTTTTTTTCAGTTTCCCTCTTATCAGAGTGAACAAAATGGGGTCAATCAGCTTACCTGGGTTTCTCTTTTTGGTTGAACTTTTCCCTTTCCTGTCCATTAATCAGGGTAACCAATTGGGGGAAAAAAAGAAAAAGAAAAGGAAAAAGTTGAATGTTTCAACCACTGTGCAGAAAAAGTGCTACTTTTATTCCTCAGCCCTTCTTTGCATTCCTCACCAGAGACCTGCTTTTCCAGATGTTGTCCTATTATCAGGCTCTTCTTAATGATGTCAGCTGCAACCCATAAAAATGGACTAGAGGTAAAACTGAATTTTGGCTACATGCATTTCCATTTAAAGGGAGAATCTTGGGAACGTACCAAAAGGTTTGTGAATGCCAAGCAAAATCTAGAGTCTTGACAAAGATATGCAGCATTTCAGCAGCTTAAACTTGAGAAATCCCTTTGCAGGACACACAAGATTACTGTGTGCAAGACAAACTAGATTATTAGACTTGTTGCTGCTTCGAGTTGTCCTGACTTCAGTGATCTCCGTTGGTTTTCTCAGGGGAACTCAACATTGTCGTCAAAATAAACCACTGCACATAATCTCATCAGTATGATCCTGAATCATTTTCTTCAGATGTACTTATATTACCTGTGCAATGTGAATGGCATCTTGCAGTTGCACACAACTGGGGGAAAATGAAAAGTCTTAAAAAGAAACAGATCTGTCAGAAAAGAGGATTTTGTTTTGTTTATAAAAGACTTTTTAATGAAGAAGGAAACATATTTAGCGAACTAATTGGTAGCTTTTCCATAAGCAAGAATCAGAATCACTTAGGTTAGAAAAGACCTTTAAGATCATCAAGTCCACCACTAAACGATGTCCCTAAGTGCCACATCTACACACCCTTTAAGTACCTCCTGTGATAGTGACTCAGCCACTGCCCTGGGCAGCCTGTTCCAATGCTTGACAGCCTTGTCTGTGAAGAAATTTTCCCTAACATCAAATCTAAACCTCCCCTGGCACAACTTGAGGCTGTTTCCTCTTGTCCTATTGCTTGTTACTTGGGAGAAAAGACCAGTACCCACCTCACTCCATCCTCCTTTCAGGTAGTTGTAGAGAGTGATAATGTCCTCCCTGAGCCTCCTTTTCTCCAGACTAAACAACCCCAGTTCCCTCAGCTGCTCCTCAGCAGACTTGTGCTCCAGGCTCTTCACCAGCTTTGCTGCCCTTCCTTGAACATGCTTCATCACCTCAGTGTCTCTCTTGTAGTGAGGGGCCCAGGACTGAACACAGTATTTGAGCTGCAGCCTTACCAGTGCCAAGTGCAGGGGGACAATCGCTTCCCTGGTCCTGCTGGCCACACTGTTTCTGGTACAGGCTAGAATGATACTGGCCTTCTTGGCCACCTGAGCACAAGCTGGCTCATGTTCATCTGGTTGTCGACCAACATCTCCAGATTCTTTTCCATCAGGCAGCTTTCCAGCCACTCTTCTCCAAGTCTGTAGCATTGCTTGGGGTTGTTGTGACACAAGTGCAAGAGTGGGCACTGAGCCTTGTTGAACCTCTTACGGATCTCTCTGTAAAGCCTTTCTACCCTTAAACAGATCAACTCTCCCACCAACCTGGTATCTGCAAATATACTGAGAGTATATTCAATTCCCTCATCCACATTGTTGATAAAGATAGGAAACAGAACTGCCTCCACTACTGAGCCCTGGGGAGAACCACTTGTGACTGGCCGCCAGTTGGATTTAACTCCATTTGCCATTCACTCCATTCAAAGGAAGCTTGCCTATGCTGTGGCATAAAGCATCCTACCTTGTAGCAGCAACTACTGGTGGAAACTCCCAGTTATCACAAAAACTGAAGAATCAAAATTATTCCTCTAACAGTTATGACAGAATTGCTTATTCTTTCAGTGAATCCACATTGTTCATTGCATATGTAGAAATCAGTCATAAATGTTGTATTTGAGAAGTACCTGTCATGATATTCAGACTTGCTGTCCTTTGAATTTCCAAAGAAAATTAGTTTCATTGTCTATGTATAGCTCCCTCGTGTCTGTCAGTCCTTTGCCCAAGAGAGACAGGAAAGCAAGGGATTAATACCCTGTCTTACAGACCAGACAGTGTAAATGCTCCCTTAGTCTCCAAGGGTTTATCTTACTGAATGTGGTATGAAACTGTGAGATTCTTGCTCAATAGGAGCTGGAATTTTTAGTCTGTACTTCTGTTGTACCAGTGATGGTTTATTTTAATTTAACTTCATTCTTACAGGTGATCCACTTTGTGCACTTCAAAATATTTGATATATTTTCTCCATAAATAGTATTCATAATTTCAGCATATTGTTACCATAAAACATAATACACTCTTTATTGGCTTCTTGTAAAACTCTGAATGTATTTTGTCTTGCCAAAACTAGCAAGGCCCTTTATATTAGTCAAAAGTATCTTTGGCATTCCCTGCTTAGGCACACAATTGAGTCTGTGAGCCAGATCTGATCTCTGTTTAATCAGTAAAAATGAAGAGTAAATCCACTGTTAATGGAATTTAACCTGCATCATTGTTTTTGAAAGGGACTGGGTTTCTCACTGGTTTGTGTTTCCTAAATACCAATATCAAGCTATCTGACCCGATGCTTTTTATAGCTATTTATTGCCAAAGAAACATCAGAGAACCAGAAAGAAAACAAACAAACAGAAACAGATCAGAAAAGCAATAAAGCCCAAACCAAAAGAGCTGAACCTGTTTGGAAAGTTAATTATCAATCATCTGCCTTCTGGTACTTCTAGAATATAACACACTCTGCAGTACTATCATCCCTTGTTGGAGGAACAAAGGAGAAAGAGTAAGACTGTTGGAAGAGCTGACGCTCCAACAGGTCTTAAGATGAGTGTCCGGAAGAATCAAACCTGCTGTGAAGCCTGGAGTGACTGTGTTTGCTAGCTTAACACTAGTATTTTGTAAGAATTTTGTGTTCTGCAGGTACTGTTGTTGGAGTTAATGAGAGCACTGCTTTCTCCTGGCCTACCTGTGACAGATGTGGCAATGGAAAGTTGGAACTGTGTCCCCAGGACAGGTGAGAGTCAGTATGCTCCAGAGCACTCCATGTGTTTTGCAGATGTAGCCATAAGAGCAATAGGTGATGCAATGATTCCTGCAGGCACAGGCTGCACGTTGTTTCTTCCTAGAGCTAAGACGTAGTATTTTTATTGCTGATGAACTGATAAAGCCTGCAAGGTTAGATTAATTTATTAAGAAAGATACAAGTAGATATGAAACGGTTTGAATTTGCAGTTATCACATTTTTTTCAAACTAATCTTAAAGTATCACTCATAAAGATTTCATAGCTCACTGCATTGCAGTATTAGTTTTAATAAACATCCACATAAATGGCAGGTCTGATTTTAAGCTCATTTAAAAGTTGCGTTTTGTGTTTGTCTACCGTAGCTCGTTCCCCTGTGTACCACCAGTTCACCTCACTTTGATATTGAACTGTGAGCTTTGCTGTAATTTATGTAAGTGCGAAAGAGCTGCATTTCAGACCTATTCAATTTATAACCTTTCTAAAAAGGGTGTCAGATGGGTCTGGGAGTACAACTGTCCTAGATGTGAAGACTGATACTACAGGACCTATTACCACCCAAAATGCTAAACCCTTATCACACTTGCATGCTCTTGCAAAGCCTCCCCTTCAGCTGCTTAGCTGTCTTGCTCTTGCAGAGCTGAGATACCTGATGGAGTAAAAACGTGAGAGGATAAGAGAGAGTAAAGAGAAAGAAAGGGGGCTTCTTTCTACTGGAAAAGCCCACAAAAAGCCTAAGGAGAAGTTTGGTGCATTTGATCCCACTGAAATAGATAACATTTCCCTTAATATGAGAAGCTTTACCTCTTATGCTTTGTTACATATAGCCTGTGGGGGGAAAAGGCTGAAAATTAAAGTTGTCCTATATTATACTATCATGCAAAAAATAAGGATGTGTGTATGTTTACATGGTAGTGTAGTTTAACAAAAAAGTATCTATCTGTACTGTGAAGGACTCTGCTTCATTTGGAGAACAATGTACCATCAATATTTGCTTAAGAAGTTGTTCCAACAAGCACTTAGAGCTGAGCTTTATTTTATGCATATGACTTAAGCATGTGCTGAAAATGCTGGATGTTTGCTGAACAAGGGCCTAAATCAATAAGTAACTTGGGCCAAATCTATACTACACATTCTCTCTTGCCATAACTTCTAGAAGGTTATGGGATTAATATTTGCTTAAGTGAGGTGACTATAAATAGCAACCTCCCACCATGTTGCTAAAACATATAAAAGGAAGATCCTTTTGCTAGAAGACGTTTAGGTCTCTTTCCAAGACAGTTACTTAACTCTGCCAACAGAGAGCCCTATTTGGTGTTACCAACTGCTTTTCTACCAGGACTTTCCTACCGGGAATCTACCAGCAAATGATTCTAGAGAATAAGCTAGCTGGTTTTTTGTGTGTTTTGATTTACAACTGATAGCTTTTCCATTTCTGTTTTTCCGTCACCGCTGGTGTATTTCAGAGAATCGCTGTATTGCAACCAGTGCTCTGAAGTTGTCATTTCACCAGTTTTGAAAATGCAGCTGGAAGTCTTCTTGAGTTGTTCATCCCGACCTCAAAGTACAGTAAAAGTGAAGGTATGGCATGAAATGAGCTTTGGTGTATTGAGTATGGTGAGACTGGATACACAGACCTTAAAGCCACATATGGAGGTACTTCAAGCCACAGTTCTTTAAACAGCTCTGTCAGAAGAAAAATTGAAAGATGTAAAAGTATCCCATAATTTAATCTGATAATAAACTTGTTCCCTTGGTCTAAGAACCCAGTTCCCAGCTCTTGCTCAAATAATACAGTCATTGAGTTCACCCTGAGGTTTGCAAGCTGGTTTATGGTCCAGCTGAAGGGCCTTGTTGGGTTGGGCCAGTCTCCACAGCCTGCAGGAATGTGTGTTTTTAGAGTCCCATTCTGAACATCTTGTATGTCACCTCTCTTTTGCTCTCTTGGCCAGAGAAACAAAACCATTCTATATTAAAATGATAAATCTTTGTTCAATGTGACTGTTTTAACCTGCAAAGAGCGTGTCTCTGCATATGTAAGATTTTTTTGTCATGACCAAAGCCTGTTCATTTTCTCATTCCAGCTGCTACAAAAGACAATCTCTTCCCTCCTGATGTCCTCTGACAGTGAGAATGGGGTAGGTGTAATGAATGTTGATGAAAGAAACTACATCCTAACTTACTGTAAAGGCAAAGTGCAGGAGATATGAACCAAGTGGAAAGATACTCGAATCATAGAAATGAAAGGGATCCCTGGAGGTCAATATCTGACCTAGCACTCACACTGGGCGATTGCCAATGTGTAGGCTGGTCAGTTGTGACTTTGTCTGGTAGGGTCTTAAAAACCTCCAGGGGTGGAGATTCTGCCTTTCCAGGCAGCTTGTTTCAGAACTGCACTGGGAGTGGAGAGGTTTCTCTAGAAACAGTGAATTATTTTTTTCATGTCCAGCCTGGAACTGGAGGTGCCTGGGCCCTTTGGCAATGCCACTTCCCACCTGCTATCACATGACACCCCCTTCTTTAAAAGAGGGATGTTGCAGATGGGCTGTGTAGACAACTTTAGCTCAGCTGAAGATCTGCAGATGGAGGTACATGCTGCAAGCAGCAGTATTCAGAGCTGCAGTGGGCAGTGCTGGGCTTTACTTCATTTTCTGGCTGAGGATCCAAAGACAAGCTTCCCACCTTTTGGGGCTGGTCTTCCAAACTCTGTATAACAACTACCGTCTAATAGCACAGCTACTAGCAGGTGGAATAGTGGAGAAATTAGCAAAATGCATGCAAGAAAATACTTTATAACTGTATGAATGAAACACACGTAAAACATGGGGCATCTTTGGGCCAAAGTACAGTTTATGTAACTGCGAAGTAGTCATTCCTTTAATCTGAGATATCAGAAGAGCCCTGACATTTGGCACAGTGACCCAGATTTATCACAGGTGAGGGAGGCACCAGGTAGGTGCATGGCTGGCATTGGCTGCCGGATGGTTAGCAGCAAAGGAGTGTCACCTTCAGAGGGTGATTAAGTCCAATTAGGATGCTGAGATTCCCCCCTCTCCATTGCATGTGGAAGGGAGCAAAGGGCAGCTCATCATGTTTAATCACCCCAGTTAAACATCTTCAGTTAGATGACGCATTGGGGTCATTTTGCTTTCCATCTTACACAGTCTTCTAGCATTCTGCTATTACAGGCTCCGTGCTTTTAATGGATTTAATGGCAATATTTAAAGTGTAGCGTTGCTCTGAAATCATAAATTATTTTACTTATGCTGGAGGGTGTGCATTTCACTTAAGCAAAGGTATACAAGAAATTCCCAAAGTATGCTTGCTCTTTTAATAAGCAGTTAAGTTAATAAGCAGGATGTGTCTGGTTTGGTTACAGACTGACAAAACACAGTTATTTTTTGAGTTATTAGAATTCAGCCAGCCTCTTGTTCATGTTTCAGTTTTTATAATGCTAGTATTTGGAAGTTGGCAACTTGGAAACAT
>JAOEHY010041988.1:0-20423 GCA_025447955.1 Psilopsiagon aurifrons
GGAAGTTTAGATTGGATATGAGGAAGAAATTCTTTACTGTAAGGGTGTTGAGGCACTGGAATGGGTTGCCCAGGGAATCTGCAAATGCCCCATCCCTGGCGGTGTTCAAGGCTGGGTTAGACAGAGCCTTTGGAGATATTGTTTAGTGTGAGGTGTTCCTGCCCATGTCAGGGGGGTTGGAACTGGATGATCTTAAGGTCCTTTCCAACCCGAACTATTCTATGATTCTATGATTCTATATATGTGTGTATCATTCATGATTGTAATAGTATTTACTGTCATGGCTGAATGATGTGTAAATGACATGTAAATGATATACAGCTGTACTAAAACTGCTTGTGAGATTTTCTTAAAGTAAGACTGACTTCACTGGATCAAGCAAAGGCTAAATTGATTCCCTTTCTTTAGCAAGACGGCAATAGCACTGACCTGGAGAATGCGCGGGAATAGGGAAACACTTCAGGGTGCTTCACAAGTAGAATATTCTGCTCTTGTGAGACTGCACTTGGAATACTGTGGGCAATTCTTGTGTCCTCAACATAAGATGGAGCTGTTGGGGGACTGCAGCACCTTCCATATGAAGACAGGCTGAGAATGTTGAGGCTGTTGAGCCTGGAGAAGAGAAGCTGCATGGAGACCTCATAGCAACCTTCCAGTATCTGAAAGAGGCCTGCAAGAATGCTGGAAAGGGGCTCTTCACTAGGAACTGTGACTATAGAACATGTGATGGGGAATGGGTTAAAATTAAAACAGGGGAAATTTAGATTGGATATAAGGAAGAAGTTCTTTACTGTGAGGGTGGTGGAGCACTGGAACAGGCTGCCTAAAGAAGTGGTAAACTCTCCATCTGTGGCAGTGTTCAAAGCCAGGTTGAGCAGAGCCTTGGGTGACATGTTTTTGTGTAAGTTGTCCCTGCTCATGGCAGGGGAGCTGGAACTAGGTGACCTTAAAATCCTTTCCAACACAAACCATTCTGTGATTATAAGAATATTAAATGCAGCTGAACACTACTGAAGCTGAGTAAAGGCAGGCATAGAAGAAATTTCCTGATACATATTTTAAATGCAAGTAGAGGTAATGTTGCAAGACTTTCAACAGGGTGGCCTATCTTGCCACCTCTTTTCTACTTGTGGGCTTCAAGAAGGAAAGGAACCTGTGGTAATATGTTCATCATATAATCCAAATATTTTGTTCTGGGCCTGAAAACTTGCTGTCACATCCAAGTGGTATGCAAGCTTGTCCCAGGAGATGAAGAAAATTGATACTGCCTTGCTATTTTAAGGACCAGAATATCCATCCTCAAAATTTTGCTTGCTTTTTGTTTTGCTTTGCAGTATTATATCAAAAAATTCCTGAGAAAATCATCTAGATAGATATTAATGCTATTTTTTTTCTAAGCTGAAAGTTTTGAAAATGCTGTAAGAGTGGTTTTGTTGAATCTAAGAATTTTATTTGCCAAGTTAAGAGAATTCAAACTCAGAAACTATGTTTGTTTCTGGGAGACATGTCTCTTTCCCTGTCTCTAAGACATCAGGTTTTTGGTGGAGGATCTGACTGAAGATGAAATCTGTATTTAAAGAGCTGGAGTTTTAGTCTATTCTTATCTATAATTCTATTTTACTCTTGAATTCTGTGACAAAACGTTACTTTTCAAGACATTTAAATACAAATCCAACCATTCACAAATTCAAGCTACAACATGAATGCTCTTAAAACTGTATCAAGACACAGATGTAAATGACGTAAGTGGATTTACCCATCACTTCTTCAACCATGTCAGTGAAATGCTCCAAATATTGACTTACCATTTATTGTGAACAGCAATAACACATTGGTACTTAAAGAAGCTGCTGACCTGTTTTTGAGCAGTGTGACTATTTTGCTTCTTCACAGGGCCGTTTTTCAATGCTTTCTCCCTGGCATTGTCTGCCACCAGGTTCTGGTGTAGGATTATTACACTGTCGAGTTCGAGTGCTTTCTCCATTGATGCAGGCAGACCAGGAACTCCAACAGCTCCAGCCTCCATCAGTGACAACTGTTATTTAGACATGATACTAGGATTAGTCCAACATCTTTTTTTCTTCTGTGCAGTGAAAGAAATATTAATTAGAGCTTTTTACTTGGCACTTTTGAAGGTGGGCAAGGTAGACCATGACTGATGTCAGATGTTCTCAGTTATGGTAACTCTACAGATCATTGCAGCATCCAGGATACAACCCATCACACAGATGTGGCTTTTGAAAATTCCCTTGTCAGTGGCACTACTTAAAACTCAGAGATTTCAATCTCTTTATCTCTTTAGGAAGCTGCCTGAAAATCAAATTCTAAGGTCTGTTTTGAGCATCTGTGCTTGTAAAAACTTGGCAACAGAGACTGAATTTACAGCACAATAAATTTTTTTACATTGTCAGTTGTGAAACTGCATTCATCTCCCTCTTCCTCCTTGTGGACCAATCTAATAATAATCTAGGACAGTAATTATGACATATGATCATGTGTTAGTAAAAACATGTGCCTTTGCATGAAACTGAAGGCAAATAGCTTATGTCATGGTGAGATTGCTTTTGCCTGAAACCGGTTTACCATTACTGCACCACGCTTCAGTAATGCTTCTGTTAACATAATGAACATGGGGTATCATTCCAAGAAGCAACAATGCATGTGGGACAGTGAACTCTAAGTTAGTGCCTTCTTTATGGGAAGAACCCAGTAACTTACACTAACTTTCACACCATATATCCGTGAGATTTGACAGTAGTAGATATAAGTGGATATAATAGCAGGAGAGCTATGACATCTCTCTATCCTTCTGAAGGCTCATTTTGACAGGATATTGTTCACAATGATTAACAAGCTCAGTTTAGTGTGTCTGGATTATTTACTAACCTTTAATTAATGTAGATTTGGGAATCTGACAAGCAATTCCCTTAAAGTAGCTTGAGCACATGCACGTGCAGGATCCATCTACCAGAACAGGGGTGCCTCCATTTTTGCAGGGTTCACATTTGCACACACTGTATTCAGCAATGTAGTCTTCTATTGCTCTTTCCAAATTTTGTTTCTTTAAATATGCGTTTCTCATCTTAACTGGAACAAGTGTATGTATCGGAGAAGGCTGTACAAGAAAAGAGCCCAAGCATACAGACTTTTCTGAAGCCCTGAATCCTTTTGATATTCCTTCCATCACTAGTGTAAGGAAGAAAATGTTAAGATGAAAAAAATACCTGAAAGTGCACGAGATATTTGGAGTCTAACTTCCATCTTCAAAACTTTAAGAACCACAGCTCTGATGAAGTTGTACTTACCCGTTGCTGTATCACTACTGGAGCATCAACTAAAGACTTAGCCCACTCTATATAATCCTTTACATCAATGGTTTTGGATCTTCGCAGTAACATTTCTTTTATCTTAACTGAAAAGTCAATCTTCCCTCCATCAACTAAGGAGATTATATCATCTATGATAAAATCATCCTTAAATGATGCTGTAGAAAGAAGAGAGGATGAAGATGAAAGTTTACTGCTCATGCATCTTGAAGAGCAGTTATCTTTTTAGCAGAACCAGTCCATCTCTATAAAATGTCTGTAGAGAGAAGAACCCTTTGCTCATGTGTTGTAATGGAATTCAATCTTTCTTTACTCATATCCCTTATGTGGGAGGAAATATTTTATTTTGCAATTAGATTAGACAACCCTGTATCTGAAAAGAAAGAATATGGCAAAATGAGAGACATTATGGAGATCATAGCGATTTAATAACAAGGCAAAAATAATATGAGTACCACTAATGTATCACCTGAGCTGAATCAGAAAAAGGCAGGAATTAGAATAGTAGGAGATTTTGCTTCATAATTAGGGCTCTAGGACAAATACTGGAGAGTCCACAAGCTTCTGGCATTGACTGAGACCTGTTTGCATGTTGAGTGGGTGTCTGTGTAAGGCAACTGCAGATAAGAGGACCCAAGGTCTGATTGCTGGGTAGACTGAGCACCTAAGGGCAGATACTGGAAACATCTGGAGTGTGTGCTGGTAGGCACCAGCAGGTCTGTGCCAGCAATGGGAGTGGAGCTGTGGGCCTTGGGGTGTTGTATATCTAGGTGCCAGTAACAGCAGAGACTAAGGATCCAGTTGTTGGTTAAATTAAATGTCTAAGGTCAGCTGCTGGAAGGATGTACTGCCTACTTACAGCCAGTACATCTCATTTGGAGATGGCCTCTAGAGGACCTTTCCAATGTCAACTATTCTGTGATTCTGTGATATTTGCCACTAAGAGCAACACTGTGCTTTTGACTACATTGATGTCTGTGGCCAGTAATGTGTGTGTGTGTGTGTTACAAAAATGTGTTTGTGTGCGTACTGGGAACAAGTACTCAGCATGGTTAGAGCTGGTAATGTGGAAGTATGGGAGCTTCACTTCTATTCATCTGCTGGATTTGTCCTTTCCCTGACAGCAATATCTACATTGATTATAAAAGCTAAGATTTTTCCTTAAGCAAAAGATAAAATGTAAAAAAAGGATATACTTACACTCATCTTTTACATTAATCTTTTCACATTTACCACCATCAATATTAACACTGACATGTAAGTCTTCATATGCAGTCACAGCATCGAAGTGATAGCCAAGGCATCTTTTCACATCTTCTATAGTGATACCTGGAAGTGGAAATGATTCGGTGGTTAGAGGGATTGAATGACATAAATAATGCGATATTATTCTTGGAGAATAAATTTCAGGGCTGTTGGAAAAGTTTATGGCTTTCTTCTTCCCATTTATTTTCTTCTTTTTCCTCTTCCATGAAGTGAATGTAAGAATGATTATATTTGAAGTGCCTGAGCAAAGGCAAGTGAGATCTACAATGAGCAGAAGAATATCAAAACCCTACAAAAATGGATTTATATTTTCCTTGATCTAGCTGAAAGTAGACATGCCCTTAGGGACCACTCTTTAAACATATTCAATTGGAATTCTGTTGTTCTCAGGTGCTTATCATAAAACATTGCGTTTATGGGATAATTCATTTAATTCTTCTAGTCTCTCTCTCCCACCCTCAAAGGTGCTTCTCCACTATTTTTCCCATAAAGCTAATAAGGCCACTAATCTCTTACAAGTACTCTGTTCCCTTAAATTCTAACCCTCCTCTCTCTGCTACTGCCTCTGGTACATTTGTATTTATCAGGATCAAACATATCATCTGGAACTTCACTTTTGTGTTCGGGAAGACTTTGCTTAAGATTGAAACTTTTTAAAAAAAAGCAAGTACTTATTTTCATCATAAAATCATCATGAGAATTGCCTTTTCTAACTTTTTTCCAGAGTGACCACTTTAATCCACCACAAATCCACATATATCTGAACTGCACATAAGGGAGGATTAAAATGCTACTTTCATATCTTACCCAGAGCATAGAAAGATCCAGTGTGAATGTTAAAGTCTATAAAACAGTTCCAACACACTCAAGCGCACTATGTGATTTCTAGAAAGACCCTTATCTCTTTGACACCACCAAACTTAAAAGTTATTGTACCACAAGAAGGTACCAACTAGCAAATCAGATTTAAGGTTTAGGCAGATTTTCTAGGCATAGGAAATCTCTTGTGAATCATGTCACACCAATTAGTAGTGATAATATTTTGGGTATGCCTAAATCCTAGGTTTATTTGTTTTGCTTTTTTAATTTTTTTTTCAGTTAAAGACTCAAAATACAGACTTCAAATAATTCTGGAGGTTGCAAAGACTGTCATCTCATTTGAGCTCATGTAATTCTGTAATGTCACTGGCATGCAACAAGCACCACGACTGAACTGTGATGTTCTCAGTAATGCTCCATGGACACAAATTTATCCTCATACATTTCTTTGCATGACTGGAGACTTGGTGATAATCTGCATACCACAGCAAGGCCAACAGAATGCATACCTATTTGAGACATAGCATAGTTATCCAGAATGTAAACAAGTTCGTATTTTCCTCCTATAGTACCAGAGACTGCATAGTGAGTTCCATAATCTTCTAGAAATTTGAAATATTCCCCCTTATCATATTCAGTAGGCAGAAAGTTTAGATCATCAAGGAAACTATCTGTGAGACGGACATCACGACTTCGCATCTGGAACCTTCCAAGCTGAATCTTTCCTTTCACATGCAGAAAAGTTTGGTTCTGAATGCAGGGAGGAGAAAGTGGATTAGAGTGTCATTCTGGTATGCAGCACAGCAGGAACATCTGTTCTATTTTACTTGTAATAAAACTGCATCACTTTCAAACATGCCATTCAATCTAGCACTTTGGAACAAAGAAAAACTTGTTTAATTCAAATGAAAAATTTTCAGATTTAAATTGAGCCAGCAGCAAGAGATCTCATTTATTTCTATTCTTCAAGTTTTTCAGAACTTCCCCTTTACTAATTTCAGTAAACCCTATGTGATCAATTTGACAACAAGGTCTTTTCTTGAAGTACAATGTCTACCTTTCTGACTTCTACAACACTAAAAATTAATTCTGTATGGCTCACTAGATAACAGAAGCTGCTCACTGAGGTCATCTGGAGTTTTGTCTTTGTTCATAGTCAGATTATTAAGTTTTCTCTTTTTTTGGATCACTTCTCTGTTAGACTGTCAGAAGAAAGACCACAGCTCCAATTAAAACCAAAAAACAAGCAAAGTAACATAAAATGAAAATTAATCAAGAAAAAATTCCTTGAAGCGCTTGACCCATGCATATATTCTAAGTCTACGTACAGTGACTGATATTTTCATAAATTACAGTGCAGATGGGTTTGTATCATGTCTTATGGCCTACCTCCTGGCCATAAGACATGACAGTTTGTGAAATAGTTGTTCTGAAGACTTTGAGGAAACACATGACTTCCAATCCCAATTATCTGCAGTACTTAAGTGACTTGATAAACAAGAGTGCCTAATAGGTGGTACTTAAAAGCCATTCAGCACATTATCTGGCACCATTTAAAAGATATTAAACTGTTAGCTCAGATTCACTTCAGAATTGCAGGAATCTTCAGGCATTTAAATCTCTGTGAGGAAACTTTTGTAGATGAAAATATTCCTGCCACCCAGCTTGTACAAAATTGCTCTTGTCCAAGTTGGACATCCCTGTGTTGCTCCTGGCTTTAACTCACAGGTGAGCCCTGGAGGCTTCTTGGACAGAGACTGCTAGTCCCCTAGCTTGCAGCAGTGTGAGTTTATGGTGATAGACCTCTGCTGGTGACAGATCTTGACTCATTTTCTGAACTGATTTCCAAGCAAGAATTTAAACCCAGAAGTCCCATAATAAGTCACTACTCTATGAACAGCTTATAATATACCCTGAACTACGAAATTGCATGTGCTGTGCCTGTGGAGGTCATTGACTGGGGATTTGAATGGTCCATTTGTATCGCAAGAAAACTCATAACAAAACAAAGCCAGTGCTGTATGCCAGCTTCCCTTTATAGTACAGATTTTTGCAGTATTTTAATTAATCAGCTATGAGAGTTATCTAATTTTTCCCTAAAATCCATTTGATTTCCAGAAATCTGAATGGATCCTAGGCAACAAAGCTGACAAGAGTTTGAATTATTTGAGTCAGATCTGTTCTTCCTTGCATTTGGCATTAGGTGCATTTCAGTATTATTGAGTTGATGTGCTGTATACGTGATGGCAATCATAGACTTTGGTATAAATGGTGGGAAAGGGTATAGGACCTGGCTGATTAATTCCATTAGCATACAGCTGATGGATTAAGCCATAGTATCTACAGTGTAGTATCACTTTTTGTTGTCTCTGTCTGTTTGACCTCGCTAGATTCTAAGGCTACTTCTTTGCCACTGAAAAACTAAATTAAATGAGATAGGGCCTATCCTCTCTCTCAAAGGGCAGGTAAAGCAGTATGGCTTGTCATAACTCCTAAATAGGCTTGCTTTTTACAGGCTGCTTACTGAGAACATTTCCTTCCAACATGCTGCAGGGAAAAAGCAGATGGTCAATGCTTATGAAAGCTGACAGACCAAAATCATGACAGTGCTCTAGCTAAATTTGGCTATGTCTGAAATCTTAACCCTAGTATTGTCAGGATTTCATTATTGTGAATAAAGGACAGAAAATTAGCAGGCACATAGAAAGATTGTGCTATTCTAAACTGTAAAAATTTTACTGCTTGTAAAATAGTTACATTAAAACCTTTCATTTCATTAAACTTACCCTTTCTGTGGAGCTTTTCAGGACAGAACTTAAACTTGAATTCTTCTTGTAGTGATACTTGAAGTTTCCTTCTGAACTATTTTTGTTACTTCCTTCAGTAGGTATGTATTTCAGAGACAGGTCAGCATTGAAGTGTGAGGTTTTTTCTATGTAAACCTCTCGTAACATTTTTACGCGATCATGGTAGAACTCAGATGTCAAGGTTTTGTCTGCTTTTGTCTTAGAAAATATAACAACAAGGTTGTATGAGAACACACCAGGCACTTACAGAAAAATCTACATACACACCACTTTAAAGCAATACATTTTACAAATCTTAGGAATGCATATATCTTAAAACAAAACTAATGGAAATACCACTCACTCCCAAAATCATTTCATCTTAATCAGTTCAGCCTTTCCAAAGTGAACAGAAACCTGCAGTGACAATATTTCAGTGAGTGGTAAATCTCAGCATGTAACATTGTCGAAGTAATTTATGTGTCAACTTTTCCTTTACATGTAAAGAATGGTAGCCTCCAGCTCCTTCCTAAAACACAGGCAAGAATTGCTGATATGTCCTAACATCTGCAGTTAATCAGGATAATGATTTTGCATACTTTTTTTAAGGTGGACAATAGCTAATTCAGAATACCTATTTCAGTGTCATTTACTTTTGCATACACTAGTGGCACAGAGTTTTAGTAACTGAAAACAGTTATGCATCAAAATCAAATAAGAGCAATTAACTCTGGGTCAAATTTATTAATTTTGGGCATGACCTGTATAAAATTGTAATTTTTCTATGAAGCATCTACTTACAGTGATAAGCAAAGTATTTGGTAAGCAAAATACTGCTTTGATCTTTGAAATGAATATGACATTGATGTTTCTAAGATCATCAATATTTTAGCTATTCAAACCTCACTGGAAGTCATAGTCTGAATCTCAAAAGCCTATTAGATTTTTGTTTTCAGTAGGACAGAGAAAGTCATCGCTGATTAGAAAACCCAAGTGGGACCAGAGTATCATAATATTATTCCTGCCTTTATATCACTCTCTTTTGTGTGCCCTTGAAAAAATGTATTGCTGCTTTACCCAGTACATCTCCTATTCTTCTCATCCTCTCACAATGTAAATATTCTGGAAAGATATTTGCATTTACTAGGCGCAGGTGCAGCAATGAACTGGTGGGAATTTATCCGTCACAAGTGAGCTTAACTGCTAAAGCAAATAATGACACAATCTGTTTCCCTCTGGACTTTGTCAAACAAAACCTTGGTGCCAAAAGGCTGCTGCTGTCAGACTGAAGAGATATGCCAAGTCTTCCAAGTAGATTTCAGGATTCAGCATTCAGTTAAGCACATCCCAGTTTGCACAGAAGGGCTTAGACTTACATCATAAATGAGAACACCCACGTTCCATGGCTTGCGGTAGTAAGTCCGTGTGTTTCCATCACGCACTCTTTCGCAGAGACCATTGAAAAAGTCATTGTCAAATGGTGTGGCCATTGGCTGCAGCCCTAAAATATTGATTCTACAAGAGAAATACAGGAAAGGTTATACTTCTGAAAGATGTTGGCACTCATAGCCTGTAGACAACGGTATTATGACTGAAAAGGTCAGATTCTATGAGAAATGGATACTGTAGCTATGGAACTGCATATTCCTTCATCCACACAGAATCATGCCTTGCCTCATGGTCCTCTCATTGCATAGTGGAGATAACAGTACATCTGTTGTGAAGCACTTTGAGGGATTCACAAAGCTCTTACTTTTTAAAAGTTTTGTATCAGGCATAAAAAAATAAACAAATAAAAGATAGATATTAAATATCAAACACAATGAGAACCTGATGAATAAAAGGAGGTAAAAACATTTCTTTTAACCAATGTATTTGTGATGAAGCATTCCTTATAGGTTCAAAAGGGATATTCCAAAATCTATTTTTAAGCTGTTTTTTTTTTTTCATAGCTTGTACTAGGTTGTTTTCAGGTAGAAGCTTTTGTATCAAGTGTGAACAACATCCATCAAATCTGTAGAAGAAACAGACGACTATTTGTAGCACTGTGTTTTCTGACAGGGAGTGACCTGGTGGAAAAAGCATTCTCTGGAGCAGAGGAGAGAAAATCTGAACCTTTACAGAAACAGAGAAGAGAGCATTTTGGCTATATAGTTCTATGTATCTACATACGAATGTACAAGAGATACTTAAAAAAAAAAAAAAAAAAAAAAAAAAAACTGCTCCTTGAAGGATTCTGCAGCATTCTTTTGACCTTCTGTATGTGTTTCAGAGATCTGAATCTTTTCAGTAGGTCCAACATTTGTGTCTGATACATGTCACTGTATTTATCTGAGAGTTGAAAATTGTCATCGATTTACGAAAATTGCCGCCATCAAAACTGCACATCTATACAACATTTCCTCATAGAATGTTTTAGTAATAGATTACAGTAAAATTAATAAAGAAGCTACTTCTAAAAATGCCCAAGTTCCTGGCCTCCTTCCTCATGCTAAAAGGACAGCATTTTTGCTTTTATGCAGTAGTACTACTACCAAATTAAATGAAAACGTTATGGCCTTTTCATTTAAACACAAGGTGGTGCTGTAGTATACTTCTATTTTCATCTGTTCCTGTTTGGCTGGCTGCTTTCTGGCTCTATTTGTAGACAAACAGTATGTCACACTTCCTTTTGTTTGAAATGAAGAAATCCAGCAGCATTTAAGAATATAAAGATTAATTTTCTACTTAGATTAATGGTGAAAACTTCTGTAAACAATGAACATCTGGGAAATGGAAACTGTAATACTGGAAAAAATCTGCAGGCAGAGTACTGTTACAGTAAGGCATCCCATTGTATAAATAATCAAGACACGTTTTCTCCCTTTTAGATATGCATGTTAGTAAAGTACTTGAGAATGACTGGTTGGTTATGAAAACTCACTTGAAACTTATCTTCAGATCTATAAATGTTACATTTAAATAATGAGTATTTTGAGTATATTCATGTAACATCTACGCATGATTCTATGTAGTAACATAACAGTTGATTTAAACTGTCTGTATAATATTTTATCCTCTGCAAGTATACAAAACAGAAGAGTAATAAGGTGTTTGTCCAAAAGCTTCATAGCATTTCTGAACAAAATTCAGATTCCACTTTTGGGGATGTCACTGTGGCCTGGTGCTTTCAACTGTCTTTGATGACAGTCCTAGACTCTTCACAAGGCCAAATACTACATTTTCCTATTTACCCTTGCCCTGCAGTCCTGCCAACTTCAGACACATCAATATCATGGTTACGGCATGGTGATCGTGGGTCTGATTCACAGTTATCTTCATCAGAAAAGTCTCCACAGTCATTATCTACATTACACACAAGTCGTCGCTTGATACATCGACCTAATCAGAAAATAAAACATTGAATGAATGCATTTTTTTTTCCCAAGATGGACTTCAAATAGCATCCCTGCTACTCTTTATTGAGATCTTCCTCTTCACACATTTCAATTATTGACATGAGGAATTCAAGTACAACACCCTCCCTCCTTCAAATGAAAAAAAAAAACAAACAAACCAACAAACCCATACTACTGTATTTACTTATGTACATACTACTGTTTACTAGGATGGAGAGTGAGAAAAGTAAGTGACAGGAGAACTGTTGTCGTTTCAAGAAAATTGTTAATTTCTGTGATTTTTTTCCGTATTAATCTATGATTATTAGAGTATTATTTTAGGAGTTTGTTAAATTCGCTCTAAGGCAATAAGTGAAAATGTTATTTCAGTATAACCAAAGAATTATTTCCGAATTGTTTGAATTGCTGCTATTTGGATTATATTATTTGAATAATATGGACACTGCACTGTCAAAAACTATAGTGATTTGTGCTCTAAAGCCACAGTGAAATAGTAGTTCTCCTAAGCGTGTGTATCAAAGGATTTACAAAGACTCATCTTTTTCTACAGGATTTAATGATCTGAGGTAAATTTAGCCCTAGCATGACAAAATGTTTGCTAACATCTGCTGCACCTGTAAGTGCCACAAAATGACTGTGAACTACTAGCTAAATAAGTAATTTCCAATTTTAATTTCTCCACTTGAATTTCACAGTATTTGAGATAAAAACAATAGTGACAATGGCTTGGGACTCAGAATTCACTCAGCAGATTTTCTTTTCTTTTTTGACTATTTGTTTTACTTTTAAGTTTTCCTATGTTATTTGGATTTATGATGAATCTTGAACATTACACTCATTCATATGCCATGCATGTATCACTTTACAAATTTACATCTTACGTTGAATCTAGAGGCATTCTGGTCTTTAGCTAGTATACATGATACCAATTTGGTCAGTAAACTTCCCTATCCATTTACAAGTGGTGTCCTTCAACAATCGTTTTTGGGACCAGTCTTGTTCAACGTCTTTGTTGGTGACATGGAGAGTGGGATTGAGTGCGCCTTCAGCAAGTTTGCCGATGACACCAAGCTGGGTGGTTCAGTTGGTATGTTGGAGGGAAGGAATGCCATCCAGAGGGACCTTGACATACTTGTGAGGTGGGCTGATGCCAACCTGATGAAGTTTAACAATGACAAGTGCAAGGTCCTACACCTGGGTGGGAGCAATTCCAGGCACAGCTGCAGGTTGGGCAGAGAAGAGATTGAGAGCAGCCCTGTGGAGAAGGACTTGGGGGTGTTGGTCGATGAGAAAATGAACCTAAACCAGCAGCATGTGCTCGCAGCCCAAAAAGCCAACTGCATGCTGGACTGCATCAAAATGAGTGTGACCAGTAGGTTGAGGGAGGAGACCCTGCCCCTCTACTCTGCTCTCTTGGAGTATTGCAATTCTGGTGTCCTCAACATAAAAGAGACATAGAACTGTTGGAACAATTCCAGAGGAGGGTCACGAGGATGATCAAGGGGCTGGAGCACCTTCTGTATGAAGATAGGCTGAGAAAGTTGGGGCTGTTCAGCCTGGAGAAGAGAAGGCTGCGTGGAGACCTCATAGCAGCATTCCAGTACCTGAAGGGGGCCTATAAGGATGCTGAGGAGGGACTCTTCATTTGGGACTGTAGTGATAGGACAAGGGGTAATGGGCTTAAAGTTAAAGAGGGGAAGTTTAGGTTGGATATGAGGAAGAAATTCTTTACTGTAAGGGTGGTGAGGCACTTTAATGGGTTGCCCAGGGAAGTTGTCAATGCTCCATCCCTGGCAATGTTCAAGGCCAGGCTGGACAGAGCCATGGGTGGCATGGGTTAGTGTGAGGTGTCCCTGCCCATGGCAGAGGGATTGGAACTAGATGATCTTAAGTTCCTTTCCAACCCTAACTACTCTATGATTCTGTGATTCTATAATAGTGACTCTATAGCAGAAGGAACAGTTATGCTACAAGAAAGGACACTCACAGTATGGTCAGCCTTTAAACATGGACTAGCAGTTATGCAAGAATTTAAACTGGATGCAAATTATAATGGGAGATAAGAGGAAAATATCAAAATATCCCTTCTCAAGAACAGTTCCTGATGTAGAGTTGTGACATTGCAACCCACCTGTCTATGGACTTCCTTTAAACCCTAGAAATAGGGCACTGCTTCAGAAGATTATCCACAACTAGAAAAGCAAGGAAGCATATCTATCTTTTTGTGTACGCATTTTGTCTTCAACAGAAATAGACTTAATTTCCTGGTTTCCTGAGTTATTGCATAACTCACTAAGGCATGAAAACAAAATTTACCGGAATTGCACTGAAAGTCAGCACCACAATCTGATTCTGGTTCTTCAGGGCAAGCTTGGCTGGTTTTACAGCTTTGAGTATCTCCTAAAGCCTCCAGGCATGGTTTCCCACTGAACTGTCCAAATCTTTCAATGCGTCTAGAGCGAAACTTGAAAGATAAATAGTACTGTTAATGTTGCTTAGAGGGAAAAGGAAACTAGCTGAACAGTAGGATTTTCAGCTGAACTTAGAACTTAACAAAATGAAGCATCTGTTGTGAAATTTCTGGTTAAAAATCCATAGGCACTGTTCATGCATAAAAAAAGTGTAGGGGAACATTGAATTAATAATAATATCTTAGCAAGAATGTAGATATGCTTGTTTTTCACTATATTTTATTTTACGATTTTCATTACTTTCAATCCAGGGAGGAAAAGCATCGTAAATATTTTGTATGCTTTCAAGTCTTTACTTTTTTTAAAATCATAAGAAGAACTTTGCTAAGAAAATAAAAAACTGCTCTTGAAAAAAATACGCTTTTTATTTAAAAAGGTAAAAATATATTAAAAAGTAATGTTCATAATAAAAACATCAATACAGCCAAAATAGATAATTTCTATCAACAAAACAATTTGAACCAAAACACTTAGTGACTTTTGCACATCTGGATGCAGTCTTCTCTTACTATTATGGCTTACAGATATGAAATAATCATGGGTTTCATCATATCATGAACATAAAACATTAAGAGCTGCAGTCTGATATATTCCTAATAACCAAAAGCAGACAGATAATATCCCTTTGGTAGTGGCTTTGGAACAAAGATTTCCAACTATAGCTTACCCTTTGATAGGTGCATGGGTCACAGGGCCCCCATTCGCTCCAGCTGCTCAGTTTACAGTCAATCGGAAATGGAGCATTCAGTTCTCTTATTCCCCTGTGGAAAGCTTTTTCTGAAGAGCTGACAAAAAAAACCATTCCATTACAGTCTTTGGCAGTACACTAAAATCACATGTCAGTTTGTATTTAAACCATAGACCAATATTTTGAAGTATCTTCAGGATGTTTTCTGCTTTACTTTCATAAAGTACTTGGTACTTAGATGTAAAAATAGCTGCTTAATATTAAATTCTTTGATGGTTTAAAATAACATTAAAAAATCTTCGAAGACTTAATAAGCCAGCTCTTTTTCCCCCTTTTAATTATTTGCGTGTAACTCATGCTCTTCTGGTGGGTCACGTTATTGAAGAGGACCAAACAATAATACACAGAGAACATCTGCAGTTCCCTTATTCAGACAGTGTCTGTATTCCCCATACTTAAAGCTGAAGACAACAGCACAGCAGCACACCTCAAATAGACGTAGCACTTCAGTGCATGTCTTTGTGATTTTTTAGCATATGAAATTTAATGCTGTTGCCCTTTATGCCTAGATAAAAGTTTAATTGCTTTCCCGAGATGAAAGAAGCCTCATAAATAAAGGTGTTATTTGATAATAAGCTAACTTTTGTAGCTGGAAAAACCAGACAAGTTTTTAGATATCTAAGTATTCTCCAGCTTGGCAAGTTGAATACTTTGTCAGTTAGGTCGATATTTTCTAGAGTGACTATTTTGGTACTCAGTTTTAAATACCATGAAACTCCAGACTCTTGCTAAATGCAAGGCCATCACTCATTGAAAAGCACCCACAGTTAGGCATTAAAAACTTATTCACTGTAGGATGACTTATTAATTTTAAAAATCAAGGACAATAGTTTAATGGTAACCTTATTTTCTCAGGTAACAATGCTGGGAAGCAGAGGAATGGAGAAGCATTGAAGTCTACCTTGCCCAGTTTGTTCTCTGTAATTTATTCCAGTTTGGCCTTATGTGCTTAGTATTCATCCACTGTGAAGAAAAAATCTTGCTGCACTTCTCCAGGTTAATGCTATTTCTGCTTTACAATGGAAGTCTCTTTGCTGAGCCCAGCCGGCTGGCAGATCTGCAGCTCCTGCAGTGTGATGTATGGGCTTTCAGTGCAGGCAGGGCCTTGCTCCCCACTCTGACACCCTTCTCCCATACAAGTACATTAGGAGTCCAAAGAAACGAAATGTAACCTGATTCCACAAGATTGAGAAATCGGCAGTTTGGACAAGGAAGATATACCAGTTGGTTCTGCTTCTTGGTGCCATTTATTGTATGTTCAGGTTACATACGTAGTAAGCTGTTACTGAGATGATAAATTGACCTACGTTTCTTTCCAGCTATTGAATCTTAAACAGCTCAGGGATCACAGGGTTGTTGTGCAACCTTTTACATGCTCAGCTGACCTTGACTGGCTCTGATGTCTCAGACTTTCCACTGTCATACACACCAGCACTAAACACGCACCACAGCTGCTGTTCTAAGTATTTGCATCACTCACTTCACCTGTCTTGCCGGCTGCTTCCAAACAGCTCTCCTCCCAGAAGCCTCCTAACCTCAAGCCAGGGCCTGCAGTAAATGAATCCTGGGCTGAAGATACTGCTTTTAACAGGTGGTATTCAAAAAAAAAAAAAAAAAAAAAGAAACCGCAAAAAGAACAATATGCAAAATTCCCATGGACAGCAGAAATAAGAATGAAGAATTCTTTCCAGGAACCTTCAAAATCTCAGCTGGCAGGGGAGCATGAGGCTTTGCTGTGTGCTTGGCACCAGGAATTCCGGTACCTTAAGCAGACACAATCTTGTGAAAAGTCCGTTTTATACAGAATTTCCTTTCAATAATTCTTTTGTGAACTCTGAGCACCTGAATCAATAATCCTTGGTTAGCAGCTGTAAAAAATGTCCTTCCCCAGTAATTAGCTAATCTTACAAATACTTCAGCAACACTACAGTTTACCATAACTTCTTATTACTCAGGTAATGCTTTGAAAAGTTGCAGACCAGTATTCCATTACTTGTTTTTCCACCATTTGGCATGACAGTAAAATCAGTGGAGGGAAGAAATGAAAATCTAACACTCTGGCAAAAGGATGACAATCTGCTTATTCCTTCCTGTATCTGCAAAGTTAGCTGCATATATGATCTTTTCATCTCCTTACTAATGTAGGACTGTGAACTTCTGAGTAACAACATCTAATTTAGCTTGGGTTGAAGATTGACAGGTTCTTCTTAAAGATAGTATGAGTGGGAAGCCTTGTGTGGTACATCTTGAAGATATATTGAAGCATGTAGTAGGGTTTCTGAAGGCAGATGAATATCTTATTCCTAACAATTATTTGGTATTCAGGTACTGTAGAATTTTATATTGAAACACATTTCTGAACTTTTAAATTTTTAGCTTAAAAATGCAGAAAAATGCAGCCAGTAAGAATGAACCATGAAGAGCAGTGTCTAGGAGGAGTGCCTAAAGGAACAGTCAGACTCAAGCTAGTACAGATCCTTAAAAGTCTCCCAAGGGTTCCTATAAGCTACTGTTTTGAGTCTAAAATAAAAATCCCAGGCCAGAAAGCCTGAGTTAAACTTTTCAATGTAGACTGAAATCTTACAATCAACTGTCTAGAAACCAGAGTTGAGAGTAGTCTTTGAGCTGATGTATAGATGCACAGGTTTTCATATAGTCATAGCTGAGCAGCTTCTGCAAGAATATTTATTGAGTGACGTACAGACATCCCTGGGCCTCCTCCAGCTGCAGATTCAGCTTTAAGGTTTTGGATTTACTTGAAGTTAGATAAGAATTAAAACCAAACTAAAACAAAACAAAAAAAATCAGGAAAAGCTCATTGTAAACAAGTCTGATGAACTCTTGAAATAGCAATGCATCTGCTACTCAGGTTGATCTGGAAATTCAAACAGGCACATATGGTAGGAGAGTTTTATTCAACATCATTGTTTAGAAAAAACCAAAGATTTTAGGGAAATTAACATGGAAAAATTAACATGGAAATTAACAGGGAAAAAGCATGGAAATTGAAATAGCTTCTCTGCTGTCTGTTATTTGAGGGATTGGTAAGTGCTCTGTCAAAAGGAAAAGCAGTACAAAAAACTGCTTCCATCTTTTCGTGGATGGCACAATATGCTCTGTACATCCTCAGGTCACAGCTTTGGTGATTTGTTATTGAGCCATACTTCAAAATACAGAGCAGTTCAGGTCACCAGCTACAAAACTGATGACTCATGAAAAACCTTTTGGCTTGTCAATTAGCACTGACCAAGAGAAAAGTCTTAGGTGTCTTAAATGCAGAATCGCATGAGGGCATCATTTTGCTAACTGTGCTAGCACCATCATGAAATCTTTGGTATGATGTGAAGTAGAACTGCTGGCCCATGTTGCCTGCTGTGTACTCTCCATAATCATATCTTCTGGCTACACCATTTCTATCTGAATATATCAAAGCTGTGCTTTAATTGGATATGAATGTCAACATAATGATAACCATCAAAACATAAGAAGGCCTAGAGACACATGCAAGAGGCAATACTTGGTTGTTCAGCTAGTATTCACGTAATTTCAAAATGCTTCACATACTGCAATTTAAGTCTTAAAGCAGATGAATACCCATTTATTCTTGACACATATATCTCAGACTCATATTCTTTCACTGCTTAGTACTGACCTTTCTCATTAATGACATATAGTTCTGGTAGTGCAGCTCTTCAGATGTTTTCACATTATATTTTTGTAGGGGCTAAGCAGTTATTTCTCCCACTAGTGATACAGTGAAAAAACAAAGGATATATTTCCAAAGAATTAATAATAGGCAGTCTAGGAGACTTTAAATAGGAGTAGAAGTACTGTCAACAAAAAAATGTGCATTTTCAGAAAGAGACCATTTGAGATTATATTTTCACACTTGGCATTTAATAGAGAGCAGTTGCCAGAGTGCCACTTCCTCCAGAACTTGACTTCAGCTGCTATCAGTCGCTTTCATTGTACCACATACAGGCAAAACAGATGGATAAACCATTTCTATTTGACTCCCTGAAATACAGTAAGCAGTTTCCCTTTTTGGCTTTCTTGTTTTTCTTTTTAATTTTATTTTTTGTTAACTGAGCAAGCTACCATTAAAAATATCTGAATTGAAGGTTTATGCTTTGTGTTAACGTAACAGAGCAGTATAGACATCTGCAGAAAATGAAGCACACTTACCTTCTGCTTTCTCCCAGAAGTGAGGCAGCCACCTCTAAATTGCATAGTACAGATATAAGCTGCAGGGTAGCACGCATGCTTCTCATTTTGTAGCTGAATAGACAAAAAAAGCCATGACTGAATTTGTAATTTATTTGTTCCTTTTGTTATTTATTACCCAGAGAACAAACAAAACGCAGTGTGTACTGAAGATTGCCAGTAACTGGCCAAAACTGCCTTACAGTAAGCATGCTAAAGTCCACTTTTCAGAAAATTCCACTTCTTCCTACATGGAGACTGACAAATAGTGTAAAGTAGCTTCAAGATTAAAAATAAACCATTTTTGTTTACTAGTACTTTTTAACATGGGAAAGATATTTTCTATTTAATCAGAGAACAGTTAACTGCCTAGTAAAAAGCAATTACAGCAGTGACTCATGTAAGGAACAAGTAGTTCCTAAAGCAGAACTGTTTACAAGAGCAAGTTCAGTGTCTTACATTTTTGGAATCCTCATTTGGAGTGTTAGAGAAGCAACATCCCAAGATTCCTTTTTTCCTCCCCAGATTCCTTTTTTCCTCCCCTAGCCAATGTAAAAAACAACACATGATTTTTTATCGTTATGAGGGAGACTAAAACTCCTCAAGCTTTCACTCTGCCACCAAAACCCAAAACCACAAGCTAACTCTTTAGAGTGGAATTCCTATTCGTAGTTTCCTGCAACTGTGATTTAAGGCATAATGAGTTGGGCACAATCACAAGACAGAAGTAACTCATGAATAACCTGCTGTTTAGCAGGTAGTAAGCATCTGGATGCAAGCTTAAACAAAAAAAAGAAAAATTATTTACTATAAGAATATTCCAAATTACTATGGGTAAGAAAAAATTAATCTTTTTCTGTTTCCTCATTTTTTTTCTGGCAGGGAGAGGGGATGGTGCGGAATAGTGCAGGCATTTTTCTCCCCTATTTGCTCCTTATTTTTGGATAATTTCATTTACAGCAACTTAAATCTGTTGCAACCTCACCGCAGCTGGATGAGCCCAGTTACACTGAATTATTTTGCAATTAGTTGCAAGATGCAATGCAAATGCAAGACAGACACTTGCAATGTTTTATTGTTTCATCATTCCTGCCTCAACTGAAGATATATGTACACCACCACAGTTCATGCCTCTTTAAGACAGAAACAAAAATCAGAGTAGACAGCTATTCGAACTAAGCCAGCAGAGCAGCAAGCGTATTTGGCCAGCTTGTAAGAGGTCCTGCTAAACAGCTTAGAGAGCATCCTGATAGATACTGCAAAACTCCGGCATAGATGGACTGTTAATTTTAGCTGGACAAACAAATGGTCATTTAGATGTTTAACCTAAATACAGGTAGACATACTCCTTCACCCAAGCTCCAAGACAGTCAATCTTGTTGCCATGGGGAGGGTGGGTGTGTGTG
>JAOEHY010041994.1:0-19075 GCA_025447955.1 Psilopsiagon aurifrons
GAGGCTGACTGCTCTGTAGTTCCCTGGCTCATCCATTTTCCCCTTCTTGAAAATGGGGGTTATATTTCCCTTTTTCCTGTCGTTGGGAACTTCACCTGACTACCATGATTTTTCAAATATGATGGGGAGTGGCTTAGCAACTTCATTTGCAGCTCCTTCAGGACCTTCAGATGGATTTCATCAGGTCCCATGGACTTGTGTACGTTCAGGTTCCTAAGAGGGTCTCAAACCAGATCCTCTCCTACGGTGGGCCCAAGGTCTTCATTCTCATGCACATACACATACATGTGCATACATGTATTCACATTTGAAGACAAAGACAAACAACAAAAAAATTGGTTTAAAGTGCGAATGACATAAAACTCTTGTCATGGGTTCAGCAGTAGCAGCCATTTTTCTCCTTCTTAGTAGCTGATGCAGTGCTGTTTTTGACTTTCAGTCTGGGAACAGTGCTGATGATACCAATGTTTTTAGTTGTTGCTCAGTAACGTTTAGTCTGACCAAGGACTTTCTGAGTCTCATACTCTGCCAGGGAGGAGGGGAAGTTGGGAGGAAGCAGAGACAGGACACCTGACCCAAACTGACTAAAGAGGTATTCCATACCACAGCACGTCATGCCCACTATATAAACTGGGGACAGTTACCCAGAAGGGCTAGGTCACTGCTGGGGTCAGGCTGGGCATCTGTTGGCGAGTGGTGAGAGGTTGTATTCTCTTCCCTTCTTATTTCCCTTATGATTGTTATTGGTGGCAGCAGTAATTGTTTGTGTTATACCTTAGTTACTGGACTGTTCTTATCTCAACCCGTCGGAGTTGCATTCTTTTGATTCTCCTCCCCTCCCCATCCCTCCGGAATCTGGGGAGAGGAGGGGGGGGGGGGGGTGAGAGAGAGACTGCCTTGCTTTTATGAGTTACAGCTGGGCTTAAACCACGACAACTCTTAACAGGTGACTGAAGGAATATGATGCTTGCAGTAGCAAGAGGGAGAGATGAAAGTATCTGTGGTTCTAAGAAGAGGAAAGACATAATGTTTCACCTATCATATTTTTCAAGTTGCTGTATTCCTTACACAATTAGTTAAGTTTGTTAGCATGTGAATCCCTTTAGTAGCCTGATAATATCAGAAAGGACCTTTTGTTTGGCCTCAACAAACACCATCCCTGATGAAATACATAGCAAAACTAGAATTTAGAATGCATCAATGTCCAATGAGAGTAGAAACATCTCTTTCGTACTTCTTCCTTTTCTTTTTTGTAAAATGAAGAGTAAATTAAAAAAATGGGAACCTAGAAATTCAATGTCAAAAACTTTGCTTACATAAATGTAGAATTGTAGAGCGCAGCAGAGTTCAGACCTCTGGCAGCTGTGAAATAGTTGCTTTCTTTGATGTGCTTAAAACACCAATAGCACATATTCATTCGTTTTGACTTTGAACAGTTTTTAACACCAGTACCTTTGTCAGTCAGCGAAGAGGCCTACTCCACCAGCTGCATGCTGAATAAAGGTAAATCTCACAACCTCTCCCCTTCCTTTTACAAACACGCAACTATATTTACTACCGTGTTTCTAAATATCATGACCACAGTCATCTCATCCAGAGCTGCTGACAGTCTCCTTGGCAGTCCCTTTGTTAGCACAGCACTGAAACACAGGACACCAAAATTCTCAGATCACGTGTAAGTCTTCCCTTCGGTTACCCAGTTTAAGGCCATGACAGCATTGAGGACAGGAAGCATCAGCCCCTTGTTAAGCAGGCATAGTCCATCCTCTTGGTTTTAATTCAAAAACATATCTTTTCAAAGCAGCACCATGGTGCCCTTCAGTCATCCTTATCAATTAACACAGTAAGTAGGACAGTGACTATATTTTAATACTTACAAAGAAATTGCAGGGTTTAATTTTTTTTTTTTTTTTTGCAGAGCTATATATTTTTTTGAAGAAGTGAATTCCATTACAGAACAACAAGACCCATAGTAGAATGACTCTGTGCAAAAATTTGTAATGTTATTTTTTTAAGTAATAAGTTGATTTACTTTAGCTATTTTGCTTCTGTATTTCACTAAGTCTTCAAAAAGACTCCACTTCCTTCACAGAAAAATATATGGAAAACAATTTGCAGATCAGCACCTCTGAGGTATTATTGAAATCAAGCCTCAGCTTTGCATTTAGGAGCCTCTATGTTACATTGTGCCGATAAAAAACACCACCTGAATGAACACTTCTGGAGACAAGGCTATGGACTAAAGCAATCTGTGCTGCAGCCCTCTGACCAAATTACAGCACAGGCTTGTTCCCTACCTGATGGGTGCAAAAGGGGAAATGTAGCCTTATCAGAAAGTGAGCTGGCTTATTAAGTAAAGGAACTGGAACAACCTCACATGGCGATTTTTTGTCAAGCAGCACTTCCAGAATTTATAAAACCATCAATCTGCAGAATATTATGTTTGACATGTTATTTGTTGAATAAATGTGAGGCAAAAGAGAGTCTAGACTATTGACTAGATTATTTGTTGTGATTCACCTACTCAGATCTATTAACCAGTGCCTGAAAAGCACCTGTCTTGGTGTTGATGTATGCCTTATAGGTTTGTCATAAGTACTCTTAAGACTTGACCAGCTGAGCTCTTTCCGAAATTAAATTAAAGCAGAGAAATAAACAAGATTAAAGTAAATATCAATAAAGGAGCAGTTCACAAATAACCTAATATGTCAAGTAAAATAGAGGAAATGAAGATCCCTAACAGTGTTCAAGGCCAGGTGAGACAGAGCCTTGGACAATATGGCCTAGTGTGAGGCACCACTGCCTATGGCAGAGGCATTGGAACTATATGATCTAAAGGTCTTTTCCAACTCTAACCATTTTATGATTGCAGAAAATTAATAGATGTGCTAAAAACAACTTCATAACCTATTACCCAGTGCTGAGAAATTTACTGTCATGCAGTTGCTATAAATTTGTGACAAAATACAGGAAAGAAAACAAATGGGATGCAAACCAGCAAAGTCAGTGCTGAAATGTATGCAATATTGGAAAATGGTTACTACTAACCAGGCTGCTGTGATAGGTGTGAAAAATTCTTGTGAATTCCACAGAAGTATATATGACTGATTTAAAGTGTAGCCGGAAAAAAATATATCAAAATGGGAGATATATCTTTCTAGATACATATAAGAACTTTAAACTTTTTAAACTTAAGAATTTAAGGTGTATGATTAAATTTTATTTGATATAAGGCAAAAATAATAATAAAAATCTCCCAGTGGTTTAAGTGATTGGTTAGGAAAAATATTCAGAAATTCTTTCCTTTTGAAAATATACTAAGGTCTCCATGAGGCTTAAGTTATGAATATGTATTTAGTTCATATAAGCATCAATTTATGCTAAATTAAAATTCATGCATTTTTCATAGGAGTTCCATTTTGTTCAGTTAATTAAGAAAATAAAAAATACTCATTTAGCTCTCAGGGAAATCAGGATGTTTTTTCTATATGAATTTGGGGGTTTTCTCTCATCCACAAGAAACACCTCTGTGTGCTCCTCATTTATGGCAGTGTGAAAGCGTTGGCAGTGGCAATTTTCACAGTTAAAATGCAGGCTGTTGTGTTCCCTGTCACAGTAACATTGGAACAACCGTCTTTCCTAATGTTTTTTGACCTATCAGTCATCTTCTTCACTAAGTGCTAAAGACAACAGCCTGTGTCTGTTGACTGTGTTCAGCGACAGGTTCCACCGCTCTAAATACATGGAAGGTGACAGGTCAGCTCATTGCTGGGTGTTAAATTTGTCAGAAAGTGGTCTGACAGCCTCAGAAGAAGCTCAGGGTGGGATTCAACCCACCTAACCAGATATCTCCAGTGCAGATGTCTGATCATAGGTGACTCATTTTATGTTCATTTTGTAATCAGGGGAAAGAAAAAAACAATGATTCATCTGACATATTTTAGACATCAACTTCATGCTGAATCAGTCACACCATCCAAGTGCTTATATCTCTTTCTCAGTTAGAAAGGCAGTTCAGGTGACTAGCTCTGATCTAGACATGTGCAATGAATCTTACTTTCAGTTTCTTGATTCCAGTTTGAAGATTTCTCCTCAGGGCACTCAGCAAACATGGATCCTGGTAGAACTGAGGAACCAGAAACAAAAAATAAATATTTTTTTTTATGCCAGAATGCCTTCTTTTGCCTAATCAGTAGATATTCTGCATGGTCCTTTGGGGTATGAACTTGTGGGACTACATCCTGTGCATTCATCAGGCTTGTAAGTGTTTTGCTCTGGTCCAGCAGTCTCTGACACAGACAGTTCAGGCAGATCCCAGTTCCAGCTTAGATCATCACTTGAGCCTTAAAATGCCTATTGATGAGCTGGAATGTCTGAATAAAAAATCAGGCTGGATTACTGCAGTGGCACCTGCTAGTTTAAAATCTGAGAATCTGTGTGGAAAGGCATAAGTTCATAGAATCACAGAATCATAGAATCATAGAATAGTAAGGACCTTAAGATCATCTGGTTCCAGCCCCCCTGCCATGGGCAGGAACACCTCACACTAAACTATGTCACCCAAGGGTCTGTCCAACCTGGCCTTGAAAACTGCCAGGACTCACAACTGCCCTGGGCAACCCATTCCAGCACCTCACCACCCTAACAATAAAAAATTCCTCAGTTTAATTTTGAATCATCATATAGTAAAACTTCTACTTTGTGATACTGGCCTTTCTGACAACCTCCCAGGCTAAGAAAGTTGGGGCTCTTCAGACTGGAGAAGAGACCTCATAGCAGCCTTCCAGTACCTGAAGGGGGCCTTTAAGAATGCCAGGGAGGGACTCTTCATTAGGGACTGTAGTGATAGGACAAGGAGCAAAGAGTTAAAACTTAAACAGGGGAAGTTTCAGGAAGAAATTCTTTATTGTGAGGATGGTGAAGCACTGGAACAAAGGTTGCCGAAATAAATGGTAAATGCTCTATCCCTGGCAGTGTTCAAGGCCAGGCTGGACTTAGCCTTGGGTGATGTGGTCTAGTGTGAGGCGTTCCTACCTATGGCAGAGGACTTGGAACTAGATGATCTTTACCAACCCTAACAGTTCTATGATTCTATGTGTGTCCTATACCACTTTATGTGGAGTTTAGAGAATAGCTGTTACACATATGTATATGCTCATATAGCTGAGGGGGTTAATGAAGCTTGAACTGGCAGCTGCAGGAGTGAAAATCCAGAGGCTTTCTTGGCTTTCTCATAGACATCTCAGCATGGCAGAGAAGAGATATACTCCCAGCTTCCTGGTCTGCATCGCAATATGAGCTGCTATGTCTTCCCTGATACTGACAAAAATATGGAGATCCTCTGTATCTGCATTTCTCTGCCTGTAGAATGGTTATAACATGTCAACCTCAAGGCAGTTTTCTTAGTGTTGTTTTATGATTATAAAATGCTTGAAGATATTTGGAAAGGAAAAATATAAAAAAATAGAGATATTTTTATTGTAGAAATATTAATGGTTTTTCCTCAGTTTTTTTCCTCCTTGATAAATTATAAGAAACTACAGATACAGTTATAACATGTATAAGATTAAAAAAGAGCAAAACAAAACAAAGCAAAACAAAGCAAAACAAAACCAGATACAATAAATTTGCTGCGGTATACCAAATGCTTTGAATCAGAGAAATATATAATAGCGGCTATAAAATGAACTATCTGGTAGAGCAGTTAAGCTGTACATTCTGCTTAGTCTGAATTCCACATCTGTGTGAACATATTTCAACATTTTAATAGCAATCAATTGCTGTCTGAGTGTGTATATGTCCTCATAAATTTGCCAGTCTCCCCTCACATGAGGAATGTGTGATACTTAAGCTTTAAGATACTCCATGTAAAAGCTGTACAAGAAGGGGATCAAAATAAGAAACCTCCACTGATTTAAATGTCACATTCTTGTCAGGAGTTAAGCACCCATAAAAATTTACAGTTAAGATTAAAAGATGAGACTCCAGATAGTATCCATGAAAATGACCTGTTGGTACCTAAGTATGTGAACTAGCTTATAAGTGGGATAATACCAGCTTTAGGAAGACTAGATTTTCTGGCTTGATAAATGAGGCTTTTTGTTCTGCATGATTCCTTTATATTTTTGGCCTCATTTTTATCTCTCTTTGACACTGTTCAAGAGATTGACATGAGAAATGAAAAAATTTTTTTTTGAAAAATATTCTGGAATATCTCATAAATAAGGGGAAAGCGGATGGAACAGATGCAGTTCAGTTATACTGTGAGTCAGTACCAGTAAAATTTAGGCAAGTCCAAGGTATCTTTGTTGCACAGTGAGAATCTGCAGATTCCCAGGCAATTAAAACCCCAGAACTAGAATTTACAGACCACCTTCTCAGCAACACTGCACAGCAAATACACAATGGTATCTAGAGATGAAAGAGACAAATTATAAATATGGTTTTGTTTTGCTAAGTCTGCGTGGTTAAGAAAGTGCAATCAGCACAAAGAAACAGAAGGCTGCCTGCCTTGCCTTTGAATCTCTTTGAAAACAGCTTGGATGGGCAGTTGACACACTCCTGCTTTTGTAAGAATTATGTATACAGAAATATTTTTCAACAGAAGAAAACCTATTGAGTTATTATGAAACTTATTGAGACGACCCCAATGGTGAGTTCGTCTGAGTTTGGAACAAAGAAACACTTTTTAAAGATATTTTCCTCATTATCTTCTGTACTCTGATTTTTTAAGTTACTTCTCCAATAAACTGAAGATCAACAGAAACACTAATCATGATCATATATTAAAAACTGTAAGTGTAGGAAACCAGGATGATAAAGCTTACTTGGATCAGGCTCTAGCTGCTTACTTAGCTCATCCATATTGGTATATGTTTCACAGATATTTGTAACTAGAACAAAGAAAAAAAAATAATTAAAATTACTTTACTGATAAGAAAACTGAGAAAGTGACAACATTCCTACAAATGTTCCAGTTAATAAATAACATGGTTTTAATTTTGACATTTTACTATTTTTATGGTGTCTCTTTATAAAATTAATTTTTAAAAATATTAACAAGAGCTATTTTAATTAGGGTCAGATGAAAACATCACTCCACAGTCACTGGAGCAGCTCCTCTTTTTAGTATTCTGAGGGGATCAAGAGATCTGAGGGAGGTTCACAGCTGCCTCTGACAGTAGGTCCCCACCACTGCAGGTAGCATGGATGGGAACTGAGTGTACAGACAGTCCTAGGAAGCCTTTGAAGCTAACAGTGACTTCTGGAGCTACCTCATTGGCTTATTTCCTCCTTCAGCCAGGGCTGTAGCATGTAGCATCTGTGTGCCAGTACAGCATGTTGCAGTTGCATGATACGGTTCCAACATATAAACCATATTTCATCTGCTTAAGTGCCATATGCAACTATATATCCATGGACTGGTTATTTTTGCCTTAGATGCAGAAGTCAACCATAACTAAATGCACACTGCTTCCAAAAGTAAAATTTAGCTCAGTGCAACTCTCAGAAAAAGTATTTGAATGTCTTTGATCCAAGGCTACACAATATTTTGACATTGTAGTGCTGTGAAGCACACCTTCAAAGACCTCCATTCACAATATAAGAAAATCAGCCCCCAGTTTTCTAACTGGTTATCTTTTACAAAAGTTCAGCTCCTGAAGAACTACCCTTGCTCATGTATGTAGCTGGCAGTGCATTCATTAGGCTAGATATGCCTAACTGTGGCTTCTTAATCTGATTATTCCAGGTCATATATCCTTTTTTATGAAGTATAATCAATCTATTTGTCTCTCTGACAAACATTATGATAGTATTTGCCCTGAAAAGTTGGACAACAATTGTATCTTTTCCAACAGCTTTCTTGTAGCTCATCCAAGAGGATGGCAAAAGTTACTCAATAGTGCATTTTCACCTCTAAAAATGCTGACTCTGTCCAATATCTTGAATTTAGACTTTAATAGCAGTAATGAGCATAGTGCTTTAGTGTCCTTCTGTAAATATCTTTTATTTTCAGAGGCAAGGTGCTATGTGTGACAGAATTACTAGTTATTCACTGAGGACCATAAGGTGTAAAAAAGAAGGTAAAGAGCTTAGAGAATATTAGACGTGCTTTCTCACCTTATCCTGCACTATTAATACCTTAGTTTACCAATATTGAAGAATTCTGTCAGTGAGTTGGTCATCATTTTTATAATGCAGTGTTAGAGTTAGGGAGTTTTAAAGTGCAGGTAAACTGAGAAAGTTGTTGAACTTTCGAATATTGAGAACTTTGAATTAGCAGGCCTAATGAGTGTTATTCATTTCACTTTATAGCCAGTGAGGAGGTATAAGGATATTTAAGGAACAATTAACTTGATCCTAAGCTAAACACCTAAAATAGTCACAGATGAACCATGTTCTGAAGGTACACACTGCTCTTCATTGGCCGCAGTTGAAAATTTGATGACTAATCCAGGTTTAGTGTCTACTGTGTAGGTGTTCAAGGCTACATAATGCTAATTCATTTGAATTGGCTGCTTGTAAAGCAGCATGCTACTAACAGGCATGGATATGCCAGGCTCGGTTTTCAATTAGAACAGGTTACTCGCTCTCACTTTAGAAACAGTGTTGCAACTCTATGGGGGGGTAAGGATTTTCAGCAAACTTTAACATATGTAAAAGGCTAATGGGGTTATTTAAGCAACATTTTATCTTCCTTTCCTATACTGGTTGTCTTAATTTTATCCATGTGAATCCATGACATAGTACTAAGATTATGTTCCTTAAGTTGTCTTTTTATTTTGGTGAGTTTTCTTTTGTAAGAACATCTCCTTGCTACATCCAAATAATAATTCAAAGATGTAATTAATTGCTTAAAACTCTTCAAGACTTACCCTTTCCTAGTTTATTGTACTGTCAGCTGAGACAATGTAGAAATAGGACCACTGCTAGTACCAACTCTCTTGGAGGATAAAGGGCTCCAGAGCTAGACCTAGCTTTCAGGGGCTGATTAAGCCTATCTTTTGTCTTGAGCCCAACTTAAAAATGCTGCTCTCCTAATCTATTTTGTGGTAAATTGCTCAATGTCCAGCTGGAGACCAGTAATGAGTGGTGTCCCTCAGGGTTCGGTGTTGGGACCGGTCTTGTTCAACATCTTTGTCGGTGACATGGACAGTGGGATTGAGCATGCCTTCAGCAAGTTTGCCAATGACACTAAACTGTGTGGTTCGGTTGATACATTGGAGGGGAGGAATGCCATCCAGAGGGACCTTGACATGCTTGTTAGGTGAGCTGACGCCAACCTGATGAAATTTAAACACAACAAGTGCGAGGTCCTACACCTGGGTCACAGCAACCCCAGGCACAGCTACAGGTTGGGCAGAGAAGAGATTGAGAGCAGCCTTGTGGAGAAGGACTGGGGGGTGTTGGTCAATGAGAAAATGAACATGAGCCAACAGTGCACTCCCAGCCCAGAAAGCCAACCATATCCTGGGCTTCATCAAAAGGAGCATGAGCAGCAGGTCGAAGGTGGTGATCCTGCCCCTCTACTCTGCTCTCCTGAGACCTCATTTGGATTATTTGTGCAGTTCTGGTGTCCTCAACATAAAGAGGACATGGAACTGTTGGAAGGAGTGCAGAGGAGGGCCACAAGGATGATCAGGAGACTGGGGCATCTTTCATATAAAGATAAGCTGAGAAAGTTGGTGCTGTTCAGCCTGGAGAAGAGAAGGCTGTGTGGAGACCACAGAGCAGCCTTCCAGTATCTGAAGGGGGCCTGTAGGATGCTGTGGAAGGACTGTTCATTAGGGACTGTAGTGACAGGACAAAGGGTAATGGGTTCACACGTAAACAGGGGAAGTTTAGATTGGATATGAGGAAGAAATTCTTTAGTGCAAAGTTGGTGAGGCACTGGAATGGGTTGCCCAGGGAAATTGTGAATGCTCCATCGCTGGCGGTGTTCAAGGCCAGGTTGGACATAGCCTTGGGTGGCATAGTTTAGTGTGAGGTGTGCCTGCCCATGTTAGGGGGGTTGGAACTAGATGATCTTAAGGTCTTTTCCAACACTAACTATTCTACGATTCTATGATTTTACTTAACTTCAAGAAGCAAAATGCTCATTGCTGACACAAGGCTGGATAGAAATACCAATTTATTAATAAAATTACTGATACTAAAGGGTTGAGTCTCTTTTCACTGGTGTAGGTCAGTAGATTGTACTCAGGGAAGCTATGGTGCTGTACCATGGATGCAAGTGAGAATGTTTTAGGGCACAGAATATGCAGGAGAGAAAGATAGTCATTCAATAGGCCCCACTGACGTATGACTGAACCAAAACCAAAGGGAAGTGGAGATTTTTATTTTTTTTATTTTCTTTGAATGAGAAATCACCTGGTTTTATTTATCTTGATAAAGGATATTCAGAACCTAGCTAGAGTTCAATATACTGCTGCTGGTAGTCTTCCCTGCCCAAGAAAAGTTCAGAATCAAGGCAGGATGGGGCTGCAGGGAGCTAGTTGCATCTCACTGGTCTTGTAATGAAGTAAGCAGCTGGGGAGTACCTCTCATTTATGTCAGAAATTTTATACAAATTTCCCTGAATATAGAAAATTCACTGCTAGACAACGTTAGCACTGAGAAGCAGAAACTCTACTATTAAAGTCTTAACAATGGGTCAAAAATTAAAAGGAATTCTACAAGGAAGTGCTCTGATATACCCATTTCTGAATGTAGAAGCTTTCCCCTTTGAGACTTAGGTTTGTTTCCTCATTAAATGCAAGACAGGATTACTAATTTGCAATCCCCCTTCTGCGTAGAGGTACTTCTCTCATGACTAGTTACAGGTCCACTAAAAATATGTTACTGTGTCAGATGGAAAGCCCATATAGATCACTAAGGAGAAAGCATTACACCAAAAGACATACTTGAAAGCCATACTCTGCCTATCACAACTGAGACACAGACTCTATGAAATAGAATGGGAACAAAACCAGAATATTTCATAGCAGAGCTGGCTCAAGGTTTGAACTTCTTGCATACTGTTTGAATGGAGACATGCTGGAACATAATGCACAGAATGTTTGGTGCATCACTAATACTCATGGGAGCTGTAAGGCTAAAGTCTTCACTTACATTCCCATCATGAACATCCACATTGAATAATACTGTGAAAGTCAAAAGCTGGGTCAGAAAACACAGTGCTTTGAAGATTTAATGAGCAATTTCCATTTATTTTGAAGGGTATAACAGCACATCTGAAGAAGAAAAACCCAGATAAGTAAAACCTGACACCTGGTCAACTTCTGTCTGACAGGAACTATTTTAACAAATTTCAGTAGCACCGCAAGTGATTATTTATACAGTAAAAATTCTTTCTCTGTCAGCCTTACACAAAACAATTTTATCCTCCTTTAAAAAAGTGCATTCTTCCGAGCAGCATATGTGTGCAGCACCCTGACCTCGGTTCCTATGGTAATACATGAAATTCTGTAGATGAAGGAATAAATTTGGAGGCCAGTACTACACTGTATATTTTAAAAGGAGATTCCCAAATGAGCAGCGTATGCAATATGAGAGAAGATACAATCTTTTCAGTCAGCCCAATTCAATTGTATTCACTTCTTCCTTTTTTTCCTTCATGTACACTAAATGGCATGTATATAATGCAGTGCAATCTATTTGCCTTTTAAGAACATTTCCATCCAGCTATCAAAAGAGAACTTTTTAATGTTTTTATTAATTAACTTTTCACCAAAACTAGAGTACGCTCTTGAAATTTACTGAAGTCAGAAAGTCAAAAGACATCAGGACAAAGGAGAATTTAGCTATTACAGAAAACGTGACTGGCATTACGGACTGTACTAATAGTATTGGTATGAAATCCAGCAGTGCAAGTTCATGCTTTTATGGATCAAATAAAGATTCCTGCTTCAGTCATAAAGGTTTTCAACTGAAAAATTACTAAAACCCCTGAAACATTGGACATGAGCCAGCAATCTGCACTTGCAGCCCAGAAGGCAAATCACATCTTGGCTTCATCCAAAGAAGGGTGACCAGCAGTTAAGGGAGGTGATCCTCCCTCTCTGCTTTGCTCTGGTGAGACCCCATGTGGAGTACTGCATTCAGCTCTGGGGTCCTCAGTGCAGGAAAGATGTGGACCTGCTGGAGAGAGTCCAGAGAAGGGCCACAAAAATTATCAAAGGGATGGAGCACTGCTCCTATGAAGAAGGGCTGAGGAAGAGTTGTTTGGTCTGGAGAAGACTCTGTGAAGACTTTAATGCAGCCTTGCAGTACCTAAAACGGACCTATAAGAAAGATGGGGAGAGACTTTTTAGCAGGGCTTGTTCCGATAGGATAAGGGGTAATGGTTTTTAACTAGAAGAAGTGAGATTCAGACTAGACGAGAGGAAGACATTTTTCACAATGAGGGTGGTAAAATATTGAAACAGGTTGTCCAGGCAGGTGGTGGATGTGCCATCCCTGGAGACATTCAAGGCAAGGCTGGATGTGGCTCTCTGCAACCTGATTTAGTTGAAGATGTCTCTACTCATTGCAGAGGGGTGGGATTAGATGACCTTTGAAGGTCATTTCCAACCCAAACTATTCTATGATTCTATGAAAATTAGGGATCCAATTGGACCCAAGAAAATGACCAGCTGTGTTATAGTGTCCATTTTCAGTAAAAAAAAAAAAAAAAACAAAACCAAATCAACAACAAAATCAAACCAACCACCCAAACAAGAAATACAAAAAAACCCCAACAAACCCAAAACAACCAATCAAAAAAAAAAAAAAAAGACCAAACAAAACCCCTGAAAATAAACAGAACATCAATAGGATGTATAAGGGACTGTTCTGAGAAACAAATACTGCTTGCCTGCTGAAAAAAACCTTTTCCTTAAGTAATTTCCTTAATTTTCAACTACCTACATTAGGAAACAAAAATAAATCAACAACAGGTTTTTCCCCAAGTAAATGAATGTATGCATTTAGTTATCTAATTAGATAGTCAAACTCTTTCACAGACACTCCCTTGTCATGGAGAAAGAGCTTGCATACCCTTGTGAGGTTGAGAGCTATGCTGGTGGTGGCATATGCCTCTGGTAGGATTCCCAAGCTGGACAGGTCTCAACTGAAGGGTCAGACAAAGTGTGTCCATGGGCAGGATGGGCTCATTAGCCTTCAGGCAGCCATCCTATGAGAACAACAGCTCTAATTTCAAACCTGGGCAGATGTAGCTCATTTAGCCCTGTAAGGCCATCCATCTAAGAGAATGATAACCAAACCTACAACATGAGGACTTTGCTGTCACTGTCCAAGCTCACTAGGCCCTGGCAGATCAACCTTAGGTTTAAAGGGTGGGGTCAATTCTGCACACTCTGCACCTCACCTAAAAAATCCACTTTGCAGGCTCAAAGGGTTTATTCATATTTACAAACCCCTGTAGTGACAGCTGAGGTACAAAATGGAGGGTGAAAAGGTGCACTGGAAGCCACAGATCAACCCTGCATGCAGGAGGTTCAGGACTTTGGTTGCTTGAGGTTGACCCAGGAGATGACAGTCTTTTTCAGCAACATCCTGAATGACAAAGCAGCCTTTTTCAGGAAGAGCATTGCTTGCTCCATATAGAGAGAGGCCTAGAAAATGTGGTTTAACCAAGGCTCATCTCCTCCTCTACCTGGTTGGCTAGACGTGGCCAATGAGCATCTTCTGTTGCAGCTGACCACAGACAAAGAGACAAAGGCATACATCTGCCTTCAAAGGTGTATCCAGACTGACACTCGCATGTTGGAACATCAGAACCACGCTTGATACAGTGGACATTGGATGTCCTGAACGTCGTTCAGCTCTAGTTGTCCATGGACTTTGGCGACTTAACATCGACATTGCTACTCTCACTGAACTTCGCCTTCAGGAGGAAGGAAGCCTTAAAGAGCATGGTGTAGGCTATACACTTTATTGGTGGGGCAAACACAAAACCAAAGGTCATCTCTCCAGAGTTTGCTTCATGATTAAAAACTCCATTGCCTCTAAACTTGAAAATTTGACAACAAGTCATTCCGATAGCATTATCCCCTCACGTCTCCCACTACACAACAAGCAATATGGTGTTTTCTTCAACATGTATGCCCCAACTTTGCAAGCTGACCCTGCAGAAAATGACAAATTTTACACCAATCTGCATGGCCTCACTCAAAAGGTTCTTGCAGATGATAAGATCATAATCCTTGGTGACTTCAATGTCTGGGTAAGTAAGAATTTTGAAGCTTGGAAAGGAGTAATAGGCAAGCATGATGTTGGAAGCTACAATGGCAATGGTCACCTCTTCCTAGAGTTTTGTGCAGAGCAGAAGCTTACCATCACCAACACTATTTTCCAGCAGAAAGATAGCCTGAAGGCAACGTGGATGCATCCTTGATCTAAACACTGGCACCTCACTGACCATGTCTTAGTGTGCCAGAGAAATGTTCTCAATGTCCATCACACCCAAGTGATGCATAGTGCAGGATGTCAAACAGACCATCGCCTTGTGCGTTTCAAACATAACCTCCACCTTAAGTCCAAACCCAAGAGGGGTGGCATTCCAAGGAGGAGGCTCAAAGTAAACAATCTCCAAATAGCTGCAGTGAGCTACAGTTTCCAGGCAAACCTTCAAACTAGGCTTTTAGACCATTCCCTAGACTCTTCTCCTGAAGCGCTTTGGCAACATGTTAAAAAAAACATCCTGCAGTCCTCCAAAGAATCCTTAGAGCTCTCCTCAAAGAAAATTAAAGACTGGTTTGATGAAAACAATCAGGTCCAGGAATTGTTGACAAAGAAGAGATCTGCCCACCAAGCACACCTCACTCAGCCATCCTGTCATGTAAGGAAAGCAGCCTTTCATCTTGCATGCAGTAAACTCCAACAGAAACTTTGTGACATCCAGAGCAAGTAGTGGGTTAACCTAGCAGAAAAAAATCAACTATGAGCAGATTTGGGTGACCACAGAGGATTCTATGAGGCTCTGAAAGCAGTGTATGGACGCACATATGAGGTTCAAAGTCCTCTATTCAGTGAAGATGGCCAAACGCTTCTCACAGACAAAATCTCCATTCTGAATTGATGGTCTCAACACTTTCAAAGTCTCTTCAGTGCCAATTGTGTAGTCCAAGGCTCAGGAATGCAGCACATCTCACAACAACTGGTAAAAAATGAATTGGATATAATCCCTACCATGAAAGAGACTCTTAAGGCCATTCAGCAGGTGAAAACTGGCAAGGCAGCTGGGGTCAATGGGATCCCACCCGAAATCTGGAAGCATGGAGGTCAAGCACTCCATGCTAAATTTCATGAGCTAGTTGCGTTCTGCTGGGAGCAAGGTGAACTACCACCAGATCTCCGTGATACAATCATTATCACCTTGTACAAGAAAAAAGGAGTAAAGTCAGACTGCTCAAACTACAAAGATACAACTCTGCTGTCCATTGCTGGAAAAATCCTTGCAAGAATACTATTGAACAGATTAGAGTCAGCTATCGCATAACCTCTACCTGAAAGTCAATGTGGTTTCAGAGCAAATGGAAGTACCACAGACACGGTGTTTGTTCTCAGACAGTTGCAAGAGAAGTGTAGAAAACAGAACAAAGGACTCTATGTAACTTTTGCTGATCTTACCAAAGCTTTTGACATGGTGAGTAGAAAAGGCCTGTGGCAGATCTTGGAATGTTTCAGATGTCCCCCCAAGTTTCTCAAAATGATTATTCTGTTACAGGAGCATCAGCAAGGCCAAGTCGGATATGGCAATGCACTCTCTGAGCCCTTCCCAATAACCAGTAGTGTGAAACAAAGTTGTGTTCTCGCACCAACTTTATTAGCAACCTTCTTCAGCATGATGCTCCAAAGGGCTATGGGAGACTTCGACGGACAAAATAGTATCTATATCTGATATCATACCTATGGAAGTCAATTCAACCTACAGCGACTGACAGCCCACACCAAGACCCTAAATCACCTTGTTCATGAGTTGCTTTTTGCTGATGATGCCGCCCTCATTGCTCACACAGAAGCAGCTCTGCAGCGTTTAACATCTTGCTTTGCAGAGGCGGCAGAGATTTTTGGGCTGGATGTCAGCTCAAAGGAGACAATAATTCTTTACCAGCCTGTACCACAAGAAGACTACTGTCATGCCCACATCACCACTGGTGAGTCAGACCATAAGTTAGTCCAGCAGTTCAGCTATCTGGGAAGCATCATTTCCTCTGACATCAGTATTGAAAAAGAGATAGATAACAGAACAGCAAAGGCATACAGAGCCTTCGGAAAACTCCACAAAAGAGTCTGGTGTAATAAACACCTGAAGAAAAGTACAGAGAAGAGTGTCTATAGAGCCATTGTACTATCTACTCTTCAACATGGGTCTGAATCATGGGTCATCTATCGCCGACACCTGTGACTCCTCGAACACTTTCACCAGTACTGCTTCGGTACAATCCTAAATATCCACTGGTCTGACTACATATCTAATGTTATGAACAGGCAGATGTCACCAGTATTGAGGCCATGCTGCTGAAAACGCAGCTGCACCAGGCAGGGCACGTCTCCAGGATGGAGGATCACCACCTCCCTAAGATTGTGTTCTATAGAGAACCCGCCACCAGCTGCCACCAGAGAAGTGTCTCAAAGAGGAGTCATAAAGATTCCCTGAAAAAACATCTTAGCCTTGGCCATATTGACTACCATCAGTGGTCCACTCTGGCCTCCAATAGGGAGATTTGGAGACACATCATACATAACACTGCTGGCTCGAGAACACACACAGAATCAGTCTCAAGGAGAAAAGTCAAAGCAGAAAGAACCATGCCCTGCCTATACCACCTAAGGAGACCTTCCACTGTGCTTTTTGCAACCAGACTTGTCTATCCTGCATTGGTCTTTTTAGCCATCAACGTTCTTGTAGTAAGAGTGGGTAAAGCCCTTCTCAAATCTTCATTCGCGAAGTCAAGCCATGATGATGATGATGGAAATAGTCAAAAGACTTTTTTAATGATATAGTGACAAAAAATTCATCATAGTCAGTAGTGTGTAATTAATCACAGAACATTATTAACTGTGTATCTATTCAATCTGTGTAGATGTTCATACATATTTGTTACGGAGCAGTGTTTGACAAACAGCCCACAAATATAATTGAGATATCCTGGGAAATAAAATAGTTTAGTATAGTACTCCTGGGAGAGTTTCTGTGATATAGATAGAGCAATCCCATTCATGATGTGCCATTGGCCTTGACTGATAACAGATTTCCTTTAGCACACTTTTTTGATAGCTGATAGCCTTACAAGATTTCATTTTCTTCTCTGGTTTGATGTGGTTTCGAGTTTTAGGCAGAGTTCCATTAACTTATTTTCTTTTGCCTGCTTTTATTGTCTGTATGAAACAGTACTTGCTTTTCATAAACTCTATATTTAACTTTTATTTTACAGTCATATAGCTGGATAAACATGTATTGTTATACGCCAGATTATTTTTTGTAATCTTACTTGCACATATATAATGCTTAATTAATTATGAAAAAAATTGTACATTGCCTTTTACCCACTCTTCTATAAATATTATTAATAACAAGTCATTTGATATCTAGCTAAAAATAGTAATTACATTAGGAGTAAGAACAGATAGTTTTGATATCTTTAATGTTGCAACAAAAATGCTTTAGATAAAAATACATCAGTGGGAAAAAGGTAAATACCCTATACAAAATTAATGCCAACTACTGAACTACTTTGTACATGGATGTAAATGGAAGATTAAGGCTTGAGTGCCTAGGGTGGACATTTTGTGTTCATCTTCTAATTTCTTGATTCAAAATTATTCCTCATCCATTCAACTCTAAGTAAGCCTAGACATTCCTAAACTTCACTAGTGCCTTTATTATCAAACCTTTAATATACTTTAACTGCCAAGAACTGCATCTTTGCTGTGCCCGCACAGCTGTTCCTCGTTCATGGTAAATATGAGCAGCTCAGTATCTTCTTCACTCCTACACTTGATCCAGGAAGCAAAGGTGTGTTTCAGTTGGTTAAACATTGCTGATAAGTAACTGGTGAAATGACGTGTCTTGCCTATCTTCTAGCTGTTGCTTTGAAAGATTTTGCTTCTCCAAAAAGTCCTATGACACAACTGTCAGCACCCTGTAGGGTGTCTAATGATATTAGACATCTACATTTAGACAACTGATTCATAGGCAGTGGATAAAATTAGATCCAGATGTCGAATGCAGACACCTGGAATTGGAGATCTACATGTGAGCTACATGTCTAAGTTCCCATGTTTCAGTTTTAAACAGTGAGCAATGATATTGAATTATGTTCAAGATCAAAGGTGCACATCTCCCAGGAGTATGCTGACTGGGTTCCAAAACTGAGTTGTTTTAACACAGATGGCACACCATATGCTATAAAGTAGCTAACCTACAGTGGATTCTCTTCATGTGTCAGTAAGTGAATTGGTGAATAAATCTCTGAACTACAGTTCAGGACTGGATCTTGACTCAAACCTGTGCGTTTTCTTTTTGCTTTATAGTACTGAAGACTTTTAAAACTTTGTCTTCTCTCTTTGCCATGCCACCATGCATGAACCCCCTAAACAACCATACTCAGCAGTTGCAAATGGTGAGCTTTAATTGGAACCCATTCTCTTCTGAAAGCCATCTCTGTCCTGGGTTCAACAGTAGCAGTCATTTTTTCTCCTTCTTAGTAGCCGGTGCAGTGCTGTGTTTTTGAACTTTGGCCTGGGAACAGCGCTGATAACAGCAATGTATCTAGTTGCTGCTCAAGTGTTTAGTCTGACCAAGGACTTTCTAAGACTCATGCTCTGCCAGCTGGGAGGGGGAGCTGGGAGGAAGCAGGGACAAGACACCTGACCCAAACTGACCAAAGAGGTATTCCATACACAGCACGTCATGCTCACTATATAAACTGGGGGCAGTTACCAAGAAAGGTTAGATCCCTGCTGGGTCAGGCTGGGTATTGGTCGGTGGGTGGTGAGCGGTTGTATTCTCTTCCCTTGCTATTTCCCTTATCATTATTATTATTGGTGGTAGCAGCAGTGGTTTGTG
>JAOEHY010041997.1:5984-16175 GCA_025447955.1 Psilopsiagon aurifrons
CTTGGTGTCATCGGCAAAATTGCTGAGGGCGCACTCAATCCCACTGTCCATGTCACCAACAAAGATGTTGAACAAGATCGGTCCCAACACCGACCCCTGAGGGACACCACTCGTAACTGGCCTCCAGCTGGACATTGAGCCATTGAGCACAACTCTTTGCGTGCAGCCATCCAGCCAGTTCTTTATACACAGAGTGGTCCACCTATTAAATTGATGTCTTTCCAATTTAGAGACAAGGATGTCACATGAGACAGTGACAAAGGGGAACAAAAAAAACCCATAAATTCAGCAGAGAATAGAGAACAGTATTAGTTTTTCATTGTAAAAAGTTACAAGAGGTACTTTGAAGAACAGGGCTGCTGGGAAGAATAAGGAGAACATCAGACAAAGGAAGAATTGTTAATGTGAAAATTGCATGTATGAAAAAGAACAGGAAGAAGCTAGAAAAGTTTTAAAATGCAAACCTGATTTTAGTATGTGAATATTAACCAATCTAGAGAAGTTTATTTAAATAACTACTCAAGCAAATGTCTTCAGGTGAAAACAGTACCTAGTCAACTCATATATAAAGATCAGAAAGTTCTGGAGGATGATGTAACAAAATTGAACATTAAGGCCCATCGTCATGCATCAAACTCAGAGAAATGAAAGCAAGAAGAAAACACTACTGCATTCTGAAGCAGAGAAAAAAAGAGGTATGAGCAACAACAGGAAAAGTATAAAAAAAGCAATCATGGCATCGGATACCTAAGGTCAATAAAAACTGTAACAAACAAGACAGGAAAGCTCATAGCCTGCAGCTAATCCAGTGGCAACATTAGTCACAGTCATTGCTTTGGGAAGGTACAGGCACCACACAATTTCCCAAGTGAGTGTAAAAATACCTGGTACAACTGCACTACCTACTGACACAGAAATCTCTCATTCTCTTGCTTTCAAAGAAACTGCGAATATGGAGAGGCACCTCAGTGTGTAAATGTATTTCTTTTTTGTGGTGGTGGTTGTACATGTACACAGAATTATTCGTGGCAAGCATTACACACAAATAATGAAGCATATGACAGCTCTACAAAATATTTAGAACCATGGTTCAGCCATTCATATGCTGCACTAACAGGGTCTGATTTTGACTTCTACCAGTCTTGATTTCCACTGTGGAAGCAATATATGACTAGTAGAAGAATTTACTGAGACTGGTGAATTCCAGCTATAAAACATGCAATGAAAATACAAAGCAAACTACGTATTTTATGTGTTGTAGAGTAAGTGGCTTGTCCCTTGGCAGACTCTTTCAACTAGGGTATCCTATAGAGATGTTTAGTCTCAATCATCTCTCGGCTTTTTTGGGAGTTGCACTGTATTCCTGCTCTTTGCAGCATGCTTGGTGTTTATTTACATAACTCACAGCACAACTTGATTTTTAAATGAAACACCAACATTAGCAAGTTCCAAGACTACATATGAAAAAAATTGCATCAATAGTAGAATAAAATATCTTGGGAGAGAGACTGATGCAAAACAATTATTAGACCTTTCAACTGCTTTCTGGAGACAGCAGGTTAATATGGTGATTCTGGTAACATCAGGGATTAACCTGTTTTGTTCCTATGCTTCATCTCCTTATCATTCTGCCTCAGAAAATTTACAATCTAATTATGCAGCATGGTATACAGTCCCCCTCTGTCTCTCATTACCTCTTTTCCTTTCTATCATGTTCTGTTGCTAATGTACTTGTGACAGGGAAGAGAGGACGAAATCCAGCTTTGAGCTGATAGGCATAAAATTATTTAATTTCAAACACAGAATTGTGAAAGCAGGTATTTATCAAACCCTAAAACATCATAAAGCAAGAAAAGTAAAGCTATTTCAACCATAACTTTTCCCATGGGAATCACATGGAGAACAAAAGAGATACAGACACAAAATATAAGGATATTAGGCATAGCAGTGCTACTAGCACCACTCAACTAGAACACCAGAATACTAGCACTGTATATAGTGATTTTGTCTGGCTTTTCTGAGAAATTCCAGAACAGAGTCATTTAGTTCTTACTGAAATCATGTCCAATTTCTGGTTTCTCACATGGGTCTCAAAACAGGTTGTCATCAAGACACACTTGTCCTACCTCACTCCTTCAAAAGAGGTCAGAGAAAAAGAGATTTCATTACTTTGAGGTCCCTATGCTGTTGCCTGTCCAAAGAGCCTCTCTGCAGGGCTGACAGCAGTCCTGGCATCACTCAGGTCAGCACAGGAAGCCTGCAGCTGGCAGACCCAGAAAACAGATCAGGTAAGAGCACATATACTCAGCAGCACTGCTTTATCATTGCTTTGTATTTTAAAACACTGAATAAAAAGCACAGATTTCTTGAGCACAAACAAAATAACTGCAGCAATAACTGCAGACAGTTTCTCTAGCTCTTTACAGGTTTTGGAGATAACTGTGAGAGTCTGAAATGTTGAAACACACAGCTGATGCGCAGACATTTCAGGCCATGTATATCTAGTGATCCATCTAGCAGGTGTCCATTTTTTGTTTACAGACTTTTCCCCACAAATACTTAAGCCCACTTAAAAGTATAGGGGTGTGAGAATCCTCTGCATCCTTAATGATATATGCTAACCTAAGTGAAAAGATTCAGCACAGACTAAAGCCTAGAATGTCTCTAGACAGACCTCCCTCCTTCTGCACCACTCCTTCCCATGTCTAATATATGAGGAAACTTGAAAATAAGAACAAAGAAAAGTTTTGGATCAGTAGTTTCTTTGGTTTGTTGTGGTGTAATGAATTAAAAACATAATATTATGACAGTGAAAAGTATGTAGACTTACTACATGAACACACAGTACCATGTAGGGAAAATGTAATAGAAAAACAAAACAAAGAATACTTTCTGTAGAATGAAACATGAAGGTTCAGATAAGGGCAAAGTATAATTTTCTTTCATTTGAAGGTTCCAGCTCCAACCACATGTCTGGTCCTTGTAGAATCAACATGCATCTGAATTTGTCTCCACAGATATTAATCCAATATACTTGACTGGGTTTTAATGGGCTCAGAAGCATTATAAATTTAACTACTATAAATGATAGTACAGGCATTCCACAACCAGTTGCTTGTTGTCACTGTCAAGCACTTCTATCCTGGAACAAAGTTTTTGAAGTGCTTGAACTAACACCTGCAATTCTCCTAATGAAATCAGTTCAACAAGGAAATAAAAGTTGATTTTTACTTATTTCTTACCATAAGAGTTTCATTCAAATAGTTTTTGAAAGATGAAATACTGTAGAACAAAGACATTATTACTCTTTTTTCCACTCTCCAAGTTTAAGGGTCAATCCAGCAAAGTATTTCAGCATATGTTCAAATTAAAGACTAGAATATATCCAAGTGAGATTAGCAAGATTTCAGCAATCAAAAGAAGCACAGGATTATTTATGTCCTTATTTTTAATTAGTCTTGTGACTTAAGAGACATATACAAAGAAGCAGAAAGAACAGATTATCAATTACTTCAGATGAGGGAGCTCTTAACTACTATCACGCATATTTGGCATTATTTTGTTGAAGTCTCCTAGTAAAATATACAACCTTGTAGAGACAGTCTTCCAACATCCATAAAGCTCTTGGCTCATCACCTTTTCATGAACCAAGTCACCTCCCTCTGCACAGGTTTTGGCTCGGATAAGAGTTAATTTTCTTCATTGTAGCTGGTCTGGGGCTGTATTATGGACTTGTGTTGAAAGTATTTATAACAGATATGTCTGTTACTTCTGAGCAGTGATTACACAGAGCCAACGGCCTTTTCTGCTTCTCACCCCAACTATGAGTGTGCACAAGGAGTTGGTGGGGGCACAGTCAGGACAGCTGACCCCAACTGACCCAAGAGATATCCCATACCATATGATGTCATGCTCACTACGTAAAGCTGGGGAAAGAAGGAGGAAGGTGGGGATGTTCAGAGTGAAGATGCTTGTCTACCCAAGTCACCATTACACACGATAGAGCCCTGTTCTCCTAGAGATGGTTGAACACCTGCCTGGCTATGGGAGTGGTGAATTAATTCCTTGGTTTGCTTTTCTTGCGCTTGTGGCTTTTGCTTTACATAGTTCTACCTGTCTTTACCTCAACCCATGAGTTCTCTCAACTTTTACTCTTCTGATGCTCTCTCTGTTGGGGCCAGTGAATGAGTGGCTCTGTGGTGCTTTGTTGCTTGCTGGGATTAAACCATGACTCTGCTCTTATTTATACACAACCCATATAATGTTAAACCACTACTGTTATTTATACACGCCCCATATAACGATTATCCATGGTGTTACCTAATGGAAATATAAAAATTACATATGCAGAGTGTTCTGACAATAACAATAACCAGCAATCTCTTCTCCTGGCATTGCTGGAAATCCCTAGGCAAAAAAGTAACTTCAGTATTAATTTGTTAATGTGTTGGACTAAACATTCCTCTTAGAAATACATGGCACCTGTATGTCAGTAGCCTCACAGCAGAAGACAGCTTCCTGCCTTGCTTTCCAAAGAACTATCAGGTGAGTATTCTCTTTCTGCTCAGATTTAGTTAATCACCACCACTGTCAGGACTGAGAATTAATCTCTCTCCTCATCTTCTGCGTTCAAAAGCTTGGTTTCCATTTAATATATGCACAGGGCATGAACAGATGACTGCTGCTAGCATGTTAATTTTAAGCTACCATTCCTGCCCAATCAAGGAGCACATAGCCATGTTGCCAGTTCTTGGCACTCAAAACAAAAGAAGTTTGCCTAACAATCTGCTGAGCACTGCAAGAATGAGCCTTTTCTCCTTTGTACTTCAAGGGAATATCATTACGTACATAGCCAGCTTGCAGATTCCGATGACTGAAGTACTGACTGTTACAGAATGATAAATAACAGCTATGTAATAATTCGTTAAATATTTAGTTCCTTCCAAGATATTTTACCAGTCCCTTTTTAATACTCTCATACTACATTTGGGCATTGCAATACATACATCTGCATCAAAGGCTACAACATATTCAGAGAAAGCTAACAGTATAAATGTTGCACAGTTCTCCACTTCTGTGTATTTTGTTTTGTCTTGGGGCTTTGTTGTTATTGGTTTCTTTTAGCTATTATGCAACTGCAATTACATTTAAAGACTTAATCCAGTTTTCCGAAAAACCAAAACCAGACTAGAGCAACTGTAGCCCTAAATAATGTATACATAATATTAATTTCCAAATATAAAGGAGAATAGAAATTAAATACAATAAAAAGGTGGGAGAAGAGAAAGTAATTAATTTGCAGTATCAATGTCAAATGCTGTTTTAAAGTTCTGAAGACAGTATTAGTTATTTTTAATATGGGTGATGCATACATAAACGAGCCACACAACTTTTTCCAGGAAACTGGAATTAAGAGGAACTAGAGCAAACATGTTTCTTTGTCTATATTAATAATATTAATCTCTATTAACAGAGAGAATAAAGAACATTAAAGGTTTTAATAAAATCTGGGTAAATTACATCTGCAAGCATAATTTCATCAATATTCATAATACCTCATTTTTAAAATAGGTGACTTTCTCTAAAATTAAGTGCATAAGTTCCAGGTTTTCACACATCAGTAAAGTTTACTAGTCTAACATTATCAGCCGTTTTCTGTAAAAAGTAAAAATTACTGGGATTATACCCATCTTATCTAAATAACCTATGTCCTGGGTTCAGCTCTAACAGTCATTTTTCTCCTTCTTAAGTCAACCAGGTGTGCCCAGCATGGGGCTTCAATGTACAACCCTGGGAAAAAGAGTCACCTTGAGCTGTGAACTGAGCAAGTTTCTTACTGTTTCTTCAAGAAATTTTTTTAATTTAGTTTACTTTCTCATCAGCCTCAGTGTTTTGCCAACACCTTCCAAGTATTCCAATAAGCAGAATGCACTTTTTTTGTGTATTTAGGAAAAGATATATATCCATACACCCTACTGTAAGCACTTATACCTTGTAGTTTAAATGTTGTGTATCTTGTCTTCAAGTATGCTCTCCAAATTCCTTGTTAGTTGACTTTTTTCCTGAACTTCTTTCCTTTCTCATGCAAAAAAACTTAAACCTGAACAAGTTAAACACAAGACTCTGATGAAAAGATTATGTAAGATGTAGCTTCCATAAGACATGCAACATAATCATGATTATACCCAGTAAAAAATGAAGCCCACATCTAAGTTGTTGCAGCCATGAGACAGTACAAACCATTCAAGAAGGCTCGTTAATAAAACATGAAGTGTTTATGCTGTTACGCCTGGCTCAATTTGTAATCTCTTAAAAGCTTTTTACATTAATTATATCTAAAATCCAATTCTTTTCTGAAGATTCAGACAATAGGTAAAGAAGAAAACATAGCCTACTTAATGTCCTGCTCATAACCTAAGGCTTTAACAATAACTACACAGATGTACTGTGAAAGAGAATTTATGAGGCTAATCATTGTCAAAACATTTATATAAGACCTTCTTTAAAGGTTACTGTGAGTTATGTCATACCCACTGTAGCCATGTTTTCAGTTACATGAAAGGCAGAAAGCATATGAAGAGAAATAAAATAACTTGGTATACAACGGTCCGAGGGAAGTTGCAGGAATCTATTCTAGGCCATCCTAGAAGAGATCTCTGCAACTTTTCTAGTCTTTTTTTAATGTTACATTAAAACTTTTTTTTTAATGTTAATATTTTAATGTTACTTTTTTTAATGTTACATTAAAAAAAAAAAAAGGTGTAGAAACTAATCTGGATTTCACAATAAAAGAGTTTCATACAGGTTAGCCATAATAAATTTGTACAGCTACCTAAACAGTAACCGTAATCGAATAATCCTAAAGTATTTATGTCACACAAAGATCCTACAAAACAGTTCCCACTTCTCAGAACATTCAAACATCACCAGGGTTTATAACAATGAAATAACTGCAGTAAATCAATTTGAAATTTATTAGCTATCTTCACCTTTTAGGGGTTGGAACTAGGTATCTCTAAGGTCCCTTCCAAACCATTCTATAATTCTGTGATTTACACTTGTCCCCATGGGGAAGGACCCTTTACAATGGTACACAGTGTGGACTGACTGGATGGAAAGTAGCTCTGTAGAAAATGACTAAGGATCTTGGAAGACAGCAAAATTAACATGAGCCAGCAGTGCACCCTGGCAGCAAAGAAAGCCAGCAGTATTCCTCCACAATGGTCTGGGTATGGAGCATAGGTCCTGTGAGAAGAAGCAGAGGGAAGGGGGCATTTTCAGTCTGGAGGGAAGGTTTCACGGAAACATAAAGCAGTTTTCTGGTACCTAGAGGATCATCAAAGTGACAGAGCGAGGCTGTTGATATCGATGCATGCTGGGAGAATAAGAAAAAACTTTGAGTTGAAACTTTGTATGTTGAAACTTCAGACTTTTCCCCCACTAGAGCAAGCAGCGGCACAAGTTGCCCAGAGAGGCTGTGTAGACCACATCCTCAAGAGACTTTGATACTTGGTGGCCCTGATCTTGTCTCACAGCAGGATCAGCTGTGAGGGTCCTCTACTCAGGGGCTTGGAGTAGAGACCTCCTGAGGTCTAAGCTTTCTGATCCTATTCTAATTATATTAGACACTAGTAAGCGAGTGGTTTATGGAAATTTTAAGACATGTCAGTTAAAATCAGAAAAATGAAAAAAGAAAAAGAAAAAATCGCAGAACTCATTTTCCTTTGTAATTAATTATAAGACACAATTATTATTTTTAAATTATTTCCTTTCAGATATACGTCTATTTCCAAATATATGTTCTTTCGTTACTACTTACTGATTTAATAATTTCACTGTTATCTTAAAATCCTTCTATACCTGTTTTGCAAGTCAACTGCCTTTGAATCTTTCTGAAATGTCAGAAAAACCATATTCCTTTATTTAAAAAAAAAAAATAATAATATGGGATCTTTTTGTCACAGTGTGAAATTATCCATTTTAAAGGTATATGCACAGATGAAATAAGCTAATTCACACCAGCGCCTTTCAACAGATGGTGTTGTCACATTCAGACAACAGTTTGAGTGCACTTTACTCTTCATAGTCCCTAAATCTATTTCAGAATCACTGCTCTGAAAGGTATAACGCTTTCCCCATTGTGTAGGTGTATTCTGCATTCTTTGCTCCTAAGTATATAATTTTGTGCATGGCTATACTGAAATGCACTTTCTCAGCATGGGCTTTGTTTACTAAAATAATCTAGATGGCTTGCCATCACTGTTATTTACTACTTTTCTTCTTCTTGCATCTCCCACAGATTTTACCAGCTGTAATTTTATCTACACCCAGAAGATATATATACAAATAATGAATAACTGTTGCTTTCTTAACAATCTCTTTCAATATGTGATACCAACCTCTGTTTAAATTAGGAAAGCAAAATGCATATTAAAAATAAGACTCTGAAGTAAAAGGAAGATTATATTAACTTCATTCTGACAGATATAAAAATTGGATGTATAAATATGAGCTAGACTAGTCTTCAAATTTATGAATAAATAAAGATTCCATAGCCCCTATTCTGTTGCTTGAGAAAGACATAAATATGACAAGACTACCCAGGAAGAAAAAAGAAACAACTTGCCAAGCAATCAAGTGTTATATTCCTTTGCAAGGGAATACTACAACTACAAATCTCAACTTCTGTTAAATATCAGAGAATTCCCAGTACTACAGAGGCAAGTGACACATTCTGATCTCGCTCGGCAAGTATTTAATAGATTCTTATTCCTTTATTGGGGAAGCACAGCACAAATGAAAAATTAATACAGTAAATCTCTAAACAATAAAATGCTGTCTTTATAAATAACTGTATACTCTACTTCATTTAATCTTTTTTCAATATATGAAAGAAAACCTGCAGAGCTACAAACATTACAAATCTGATGTATGGTATCAAACTCTGAAATCTTAAGACAGATACTCAAATTATTAGATATTGAAATATAGACATTTTTGCTTTTCTTAAATTCAATTCCAAATTCATAAAATGACGATCTGCTTCCACTTCAGCTGTGCTGTGTGGATGAAAAATAAACACTTGTGATCTTTTAATTATTAGTCCTAAAAAAGGTAATTTCCCCTTCTTATTTGATGAAGGAAGAAATGGAGTCATTGAGAGTTTAAAAAAGGTTTGCTAAAAAAGACAGCAACAGTGAAGTCTATAATAATACTTAATTCTGATACCATATTCACAGGACCATACAGTTTCCCCAAATGTCTCAGCATGTATTAGTTTTCTTTTTTACCCAATCTATTATGCAAAAAAAATACATAGATTTTCTTCTTTTTCTGAAGTATAAAGCTGATTCTTCTTGCAATACAGGATGATGTAAAAATCAAATGTCTATTCCTCAGGCACTTGTCATTTAGTGCAAAAACAATTTAAAACTTCAAAAATTAACTACTCTTTCATAATTTTGCACATACATTATTTAACAAATAACAGCACAAAGTGTGAGTAGAACTTGAACTACTGAATATCACATTCAAGACTTTTTCAGCTTGTCAGTTTCAGTGTCTCAATCCATCAATCCCTCCCCAAAAAAGTTTCCTGCTCTCTGCACCAAGAGCTTAAGACAAATATTGCAGGTATCCAGAAACTCTCAAAAACACTCATAAGTAATGGAAAATTAGGTTGATTAAAATCCCCAAGCAACAAGTATCCTATATACCTTTTAAAGGTTATGAAATAATAATTAATTCACAGCAGCTTCCATGTTATCCCTTGTTTTCTATACGACACAGAAGTGCAAAAGCCACAGCGCCTCCAAACCCTGGCATAATTCTTCTCTTTGCAACCTGTTGTTCTACAACTTTCTGCTGAAAGTACAGATATTCATCTGCCAGAATGTTTGACTCCACAACCAAATGGTAACACAGATATAGGATGACCGGGATAAACAAAAGCTGCAACTTTACTTACAACATATATTACTACTATTAGAAATATCTGGAAATAGTAAGTCCCATATATTACCAGTTTATTCTTTCTATTGGAAAATAAGCAGGAGACTCTAGTGGTATGAGACCTTCACGCCACTTCCACATCAACTCACAATACCTGCAATCCTGAGTCATAGCTCAGTCATTTCATCAAATGTTGTGGGGTTTTTTTAATCAAAAAAAGCAATAGCCATCCTTTTACAA
>JAOEHY010041998.1:0-22346 GCA_025447955.1 Psilopsiagon aurifrons
CCCAGGAATTGTTTTATTTTAACGTGATGTGAGGAAATACCCAATTTCCCACAAATTGGTTGACTGTTGCAGGTGTTAGGATTAGTACCTTGAGTCTGAGAGATTTCATCTTGCATGTCTGCTTGATACATCTAAGAAGGATAAAGATTAGTGTCATTTTATTTGATAGTGACAAATGTGAATGTTCTTAATAAGTTTTGGAGTTCACTTCTGTAAAAGCATTGTTGAATATTCTCAGTCATCTACTGAAGAGGTTTCTATTGCATGGAACCGTAGGGGGAAAGAAACCCCCAGATAAATTAGTGGAACTAATTTTGTGGATATACTAGGTGTTGGCATTAGGAACTCAATTAATAAGATCATATTTGTGTATCGTAACTTCTTTGCAGTGAGAAAATTACAGATAATAGTAACAAGTAAAAATATAGACCATATATGTGCCTGAGATTTTGGTACTTACGACTGAAGTACTCGGAGAGCACATGAGATTATCTAGACAGCCCTTTAGCAACACTTCCTGAATGGTGGGAAGAAGTAAATGTTACCATAACATACACATTATCTATGGCAACAGTTAAACTGAACAGCATTAGAGGAAGTTTCAGAGCTCAATCCCAAGGGAATTTGTACAGTACAACTGTAACTCTATTAATGTTTCATACAAAAGCTAGAAAATCCAATTAAAAATTAAAAAAAAAAAACAACCAAAAAAAAAACCAACCAAAAAATTGGGATGTTTGTGGGGGTTTTATCTGTAAATTACTAGATGTACAACACCGAGGAAGTTTTGCACAACCATGGTTGTGATGGAGCCAGATCTGCCTGTTTCTATGGCCCCTGCTTTATTTAATCTGGATCCTTGGCACGTTCCCTAGCAGACTCCTGGAATAAGCTAGTGTGTATGCCAGGTGGAGAACACAGGATTTAACGGTACGTAGAAATGCTGTGCTCTACCAAATTGATGGTATAGAGCCATCAGTTTATGTTCGTCACTCTCTTGATCATTCGTTGACGAGACACTTGTGTGAGACCCTCAAGCTACAGTGACTGGAGGGAGCACTGCAGCAATCTTGTTGTGGGGGAGTCAGACGATTACAGTTCACAACTGTCATTTGTCTTTGGGGAAATTTCTATGGCTTTCCTGTAGTTATTTGCCTTTAGATCAAGCAGGATCTATTTGCCCTAAAGGGAAATCTCCGTTGGATCTGTGTGTGTGAAAGCCTTGGTTTTCCACCTCTCTGGAGTTGTAATAGAAGAAAATGGCCCTGAGCATTGAATAACCTATTTGAATGAGTATGTGCCTCCTCTGGTCTGCACACACTGGCAGCAGTAAATAAAAACACATTCTGCCATCTCAGACAATTCAAAATGAGGTACCTGCAGGGCTGAGGAGGTATCTTCCTTTCCCCCCTTATGTCTAACAAAGCAACAGTGGCTTTGGGCTTTGTGCTGTCCCACAAGGCTGGTGACATGACTGATTTCTAACATCTTATTTGGGACTTCTGATGCTGTAGTCTGCAAGGGACCTTCATCTGACTGGTCTTTCAGGCTGCAGTATGTTGCATTTCCCATTGTGCAGCTGGAAGCCAAATGCATGTGGTGGGCAAATCCTCCATTAGTACCAGCTTTGTGGGCATACCATCCTGGGGTGGAGGTTCTCTCCTACCTGCTGTTTAACTTAGACCCTGATGTAGCTGCTCTTACTTCCACTGAAGGTCAAAGTTCTTGTTGCATTCGAAGGACACAAATGAGCCTTAGGTTTAGATGGTGTTATGAGGTAATGATCTTTGAAAGTACTCAGTCATAGCTTTATGTTCCGTAAAGTTAGATTAATGATTGCACGAGTTTTCCATGAAAAATGAGATAAGTTTGATCCTATTAAAAATATAAATGAAATTGCTTTTAAAAAAAGGCAGCAGTGTGTCCATTTCATGTGCTAACATGCAGTGGACATCTTTTCTGCCACATAATTAACATATTATTCTGATGAAGAAAATAAAGATTTGACTAGTGTATTCCTTAGATATACATTCTATATGGATGCTGTTTATTTTTTTAATGGAATTTCCACTTGTATGTTTGTTCACCTCAGTTTTCAAGGAAAAGCTCATTTAATCTTACAAACTATATTGCACTGGTTTGGGGACTTCTAAGGAATGTTGAACCTTTTTCTTTCTATCTCTCTTCTCCCCCCAAGATGCAAATCCTCTTTTCTATACTTTCTATACTAAACAGTCATCCTGCAATATTTTAGCGATTCTCAAGTTTCACAGATTATGGATAAAAGCAGATATTAAAAGTGCATTTGTTGGTACTTGTATGATATACAGTGCAGGATGTGCTGTTGTGTAGGTTGTAGAAAGTCAGATTTCATGCCTGAAACCAAAGGAGAAATTGCTTTGATCACCCCACTTTTAGCTGGGGAGACTGGGGAAGGAGGAGTATGTTGAAGGTGTCTGCCAAAGTGCAACTTGTAATCACAGATTTGCTGGAGGGGGTGGAAACAGACAAAAGTAATTGTTAATGTGTAATCTTCCCCTTAAAGCATAATCTTTAACTTTGAAACTTGCATGGAGATGTAACTGATCTTTCCAGGAAGTTCATATTGTTCAGTGGATGTTAGTTAATGTGAGTACAGTGTGAGCAGTGCTCAGCTGGTCTGTTAAAGGGCAGAGTCTAGGCCAGGAAGAGCTCTCAACTCCTAGGGAGGAGGAGCCGCCCTCTCTTGTGGAAACCAGATAAAGCCTGACAGCCTCCCACTGCTGACTGTGCAATGTGAGCCGCCTCCCGGGCTGAAACAGTTCAGAGCCAGTGCCTACAGACACCATCATAACAAGGCTGTGTATTTAGGAGTGCCTCACATATAAGCCTTGCACTGCAGTGGTGTTTGAGCACACCGTGCTAGTTCAGAGAACTGACAGCAATCTTTTCAGCTCGGGTGTTTGTTAACATCTTCCCTGGCCTAGCTCAGGGGCCACCAAAGCACTTGTTCATGTTGATATCTTTGAGTTGAGGTTGCGCAGACACTAAAATCCTGAACAAGTCACACTGACATCTCACTTTGGTCCGCTCTGCTCCTGCAGGCCATCACTTTTTGGCCCCTTGCCAGTATCTGCATATCCTGTCCCTCGGCAGCAGTGGCTGCTCCAGGACTGGACCCAGCTCAAGTCTCCAATGGTTTGTTCTCCCTTTAGGCTCGATGTGGTCCCTGGTCAGGCTGACAGCAGAGCCACCTGGATGCGGGTGCTGGAGGAGCACTGCACCATAAGGAGGGGCAGGATCATTTGTGGTGGGGGAAGCAGGGATTTATTCTGGGTTAAAATGACTGTGCAACCACAGCATGAGTACTATTAACCTTAGGCATGTGAAAACTATGAGTCAGGCTTTGGAATGACCTTCCTCTCTCCTTTTTTCTTTTTTCTTTCATGATGTTTTTGTAGATTTTCAGATGTCCTCTAGTTTATAGGCAGGCATTTGTTTAGAAATTTGAAAGCTGGTTGGTTTGATCTGTAAATTTGGGAGGAAAATGATGAAAACTGTTGAGTCAATTCACAGCTGGATTCACTGTTTGCATAATTAAGTGTTTCTGGTGAGACCTTTTACTCATAGTGATTCAGAGTTTTGAATTATATGTAATACATGGAAAAACTTGTTTAATGTAAAATACCTTTACGGCAATTAGTTTCTAAGAATTGGTGTTCAAGCAAATGTGATGCATTTGGACTTGTTGAGCAGTGTGCTGTTGTCAGTTACTGTAACTGAGGGATTGGCTGTGGATTTGCATTCAGATAGAGCTGTGTCCTGGGTTCAGCAGTAGCAGTCATTTTTCTCCTTCTTAGTAGCTGGTCTAGTGCTGTGGTTTTGACTTTCAGCCTGGGAATAGCACTGATAACACTGATGGTTTTAGTTGCTGCTCAGTAATGTTTAGTCTGACCAAGGACTTTCTGAGCCTCATGCTCTGCCAGCGAGGAGGGGAAGCTGAGAGGAAGCAGAGACAGGACACCTGACCCAAAGTGACCAAAGAGGTATTCCATACCACAGCACGTCATGCCCAGTATATAAACTGGGGGCAGTTACCTGGAAGGGTTAGATCACTGCTGAGTCAGGCTGGTATCAGTCGGGAGGTGGTAAGCAGCTCTATCCTCTTCCCTTGTTATTTCCCTTATCATTATTATATTGGTGGTAGCAGCAGTGGTTTGTGTTATACCATAGTGACTGGACTGTTCTTATCTCAACCCATGGGAGTTGCATTCTTTTGATTCTCCTCCCCATCCCTCCATGAGAGGGGAGAGGAAGAGGGGGGAAGTGAGTGAGCGACTGCATGACTGATTCGCCAACTGGGTTTAAACCATGGCAACCTGCTAAAGTATGTGAAATTGGAGAAATAATACTAATTATTGGGCAGATAATGGATTAATTTATTGGAGTGACTTAGAAATGCAATAAGAAATCTTAATGTTATTTTGCTACTGCTTAGTTCCTGTATATAAAATGTGAAAGTTTTTCTCTTCCAAGTTTATGAATTTTAACCTTTTTATAAGGTTCTATGGGATGGAAAGTGTGCTGCAAATTGTGAGAGCTGGCGGATCTGCTGCTATGCTGATTGCTACTCTAGGTTTGCACAGATGCTTGCAGGTGTACAGGTCTAAACAGGGCCCTTTGATTTCAATTTTTAACCATTTGTCTCTGTCCAAAAACCCCCTTTTTCACATACATTCAGGAAATTATGTAGGGTTTTTGTAGACCCAAATACAGCTGCATGATGCTATAAATCTTCAAATATCTGATTTTATACTTTTCTGCAACTTAATTTCTGGACCAAACAACTCTCCATATATTCCACATAACTCTGGGTATATTTTGAAATCCATCTCTTTTAAGAACAATCTGTAATTTTAGTGAGATGATTCAACCCCTCATGGCCGATTTGTGTGAGGAGGAGTCTTCTGTGAATACTCTTTTATGAAGCAGCACTGGTAGTTGTATGAAAGCTCTGGGTGGTCTTCAGTTTTTATTGTGCCAGCCAGGGTTTGGGAGTGTGACAATAGTGCACTACAAGCAGTGCTGCCTGCATTGTGCTTCAAGTAAAAGCTACTTAAAAGCATCAGTAGTCTGATTTTCTGTCTGTCTCAGTTCAAAAAGACCTTTTCCTAATATTTACCTCTGTTTCAGAAAAGAATTCCTAAGGGGTGTTGAAAAGGGTTCAGTAATTTTAAAACTCCTCCAAAAGTCCTGCCTCAGAGCTCTGCCTTGTTTCATCTTTCTGATAGTGTTATAAGGGGTTGCAGCTGGTGTCACTTGACCGTTGCTGGTGGTGCCTAGGTACTGATGATGGCAAACGGGAAAACCATGCAAATGTATCTTGCTCTAGCAGAAAAGGAAGGATGTGACCCTGGTCCCGAGTGCAGCAAAATCAGGTTGGTCAGCATTATGTTACTTGTTCTCTGCTAGTGGTATAGTGACACCATCCTGGACAGGATTGGTATGTAAAGAAGGGGGATTGCTGATGTGTAGCATGCTTTGGGCAACCAGAGCTGGCAGCACAATCTTTAGAGATCAGCTTCAGCCATGAGTTGTACTCTGTGTCCTCCTCTGCCTTAAGATTAGGGAAGAGGAAGGGCAGTTCTAGAGTGACCATCTCCACCAGCTGGAGTGCTGAGCTGGAGCAGACAATGTGGTCCTCTTGCTTGGCAGCTAAAGAAACTTCCTGCTGAAGTGCTGAGTTGTGCTGAAATACCTATATCCTTGTCTGTCTTCAGAGCAGGACAAAAGGTAAAGCCAAATATTCAGGAGATGTTCCCTTGCATTAAAAATCGCCACAGTCCAAAACTGAACAACACACAAGGGAAAAAAGATCCCTGAACATGTGTGTCCCCACTCCCAAACCACCTCCACCGCAGTAACCCTCTGTCCTGCTTTCACCTTGGATAGAGTGATTTTTCTCCCTAGTAGCTGGCGCAGTGCTGTGTTTTAGCTTCAGTCTGAGAATAGTGCTGATAGCACACCAATATTTTAGTTGTTGCTCAGTAACACCCTGATCAAGGGCTGCCCGTTCCCTCATGTTCTACCAATGAGGAAGGACACAAGAAGCTGGCGGGGAACACAGACAGAAAGGCTGGCCCAAACTACCTAAAGGGCTATTCCATACCATAGCATGTCATGCCCAATTTATAAACGGGGGAGTCACCTGGAAGGGCAGAACACTGCACAGGTTGGGCTGGGTATCGGCCAGCAGCTGGGTTTATTGTCTTTTTGTTTTTCCCTTTTAGTTTTATATTATTTTCCCTTGTTATTTCCCTTATTAGTATTAGTAGTATATTACACTTAGTTATTAAACTGTTCTCATCTCAACCTCCAGGTTTTACATTCTTTTGATTCTCCATCCTGCCTGGGGAAGGCTATGGTGGGGGTTTAAACTGTCTGTGTTTTAAACCATGACACCCTTGTGTAGATATGAGCAGATTAGCCATCTACTTTGAGGGGTAAAATACCCAAGCAAACACACAAACCCTGGTGTATTTCACATCATGCCAGTCTTTGGTTTATGTGGAAACTTGGACTCAACGTTTTGATATTCTGGTTGGCTCTGCTCCATGTTGTTAGTGCTCTAGATCTGGTGAATACCAGCTTAAAACACACTCAAGTTGAACTTTAAAATTATATACAAGTGTTGATTCTCCAATTAATATTGTGTTTTCGTTATTTTTCTGTTCATTGTATCTCAGTGACACTTTCTGCTGCCACTCCTGCTTACTTTCGAGGATTCACGTTGATCGCTCTTAAAGAAGGAAAAGAAGGTGACAAAGAAGATGACCATGCAGGAAGTTTTCAGGTGAGAGAGCTTTGTTGACCTGCACCTCTAGGAGTCTTCCTTACCGCGTGCTTGGCTCAAAGGGTGATGTTATACACACAGCAGGATGCAGACAATGTTATATAAGAATAAATATTTGTAGAAGTTGACATGAGAACAACATGGCATATTTTATACTCCATACAGTCTCTTAAAGAGGTCAAGACTTTTGTTCCTTGACTTCAGCTTGCCTTCCCACATTCTTAGTTAAAAATAAGCATTAATTGTTTGAACTAGAGGCTAGGACACCTGCATTTGTTATCCAAACTGAATATGAAAATGACTTTGTTCACATTTTGCTTTTTTTGCATTTCTTTGCCTAAATATTTTTGTCCATTCTGATATAGCTTATGACCCTGAAGAGTGTTTGCCACAGATATAATTACTACTTTATCAGTCATAAATTAGATTCTGCTGTTTTATTGATGCTCTGTAGTATTTTACTTAACTAACACATTCAGTGGGATGAAATGTTGTTTATCCTTATTAAAATGATCAGAATCCAGAGTGATGATTCACATAATAGTGTTTCCAGCTAATTCAAGATCACATTGCATGAAAGGAATTCTGGAAACTGAGAATACAGTTTCAGATTTCTGAAAGTAGGTAGAAATTATGTAGTTTTGTTGCTTCTAAGATGAAGTATTGTTTGCCATTTGACTACTGCCGAACCCAGGACACAAACTTAGAAGAAATGTTGAACAATACTGACTGTAACTTACAGGATGGATAATAAGATTGATAATAATAATAGTTTATAGAAAATTGCGCTTACCTGAAGGAATAAGTTCTATATTTTTAAGGCTAGTACTCAAAAGTTCTAATTTTGGTGATCTACAAGGAGACAGAAACTAACTTAATCCTATCAGCTCTTCTTGAAGCATCTTCTGGTGTTTGTATACAGCAAATACAATATGCAAACTCTACATGTATTTGCCCTTAGTTTGCCTAGAGGCCTCTTTCTGCTTTTTGCAAGAAAATCTAGACTAAGGAGAACTTATTTGATATTGGAATAACTCCATCATCCTTGATATTAAACAGTTCCCTAAGAGTATTTGGGTGAAATATTTGTAAGTTTTTTTTTGGTTTGGTTTGGTTTGGGTTTTTTTAAGCATAAGCTAGCATTGAAGCATCAGCTGCTGTTAAGGGGTAGAAATGGCATTGCTTTATCTATTTTAAAAGAAACTTGTCACCGTTAACTACTGTATTTTAGCTGTTAATATCTCTAGCTGTGGGTTATGGGAAAGAGTTGGCCTGACTTTTGCCTTTATGGCTAGGCGTATGTCTAACTCAGTGCAGTGAGAAACTCACTAAGCTTTGCTGAAGTACAGAGGGTCTCAGTGGAAGGAAGACTGTTGAATTAGCTTTATTTTATGGCTTGCAATCTGGAATCAGTATTCTTATTGGTGGATGAGAGTTTCAAACACTCACTGTGCTCATCCCACATCAGCACAATTAGCTGAAGTTCACTCAGGTGGTGTCTGCTAGTCTTGATGCAGATTTAAGATTCGTATTGGAGTATCCAATGAATTCTTACAGTGATGAATACTGATGTCTCTTCTGTTGTGGCTAGGAACTGGAGGAGGAAAAGTGTTTAGTTCAAGGGTTTACACTGTTTTTATTATAATGTGGAGGTCCTTATGGTGTCTGAGCAGCTGTCCAGAGGAATTAAAACCTGTGTATGCAGTAACTTTCACATTGCTCACTCTTGCATTTTCCCTGTGCTCAGATGGAGAGAATGTTATTCAATGAATTACCCAGTGTAACAGAACTCAGTGAAAATTCCTTAATAGTGGGAAGAAATTAAATGCAACTACTGGACTACTGGCATAAACCTCTGCCTCAGTGAGGAGACATACAAACTCTTCAAATTGTAGTCAAGACAAAGCATGTGAATGCACTGCAAGAAGCAGAGTGCTTTATTCATGTCAACAAGACTGCAATATAACCAGGATAGAAAGAAAATGAAAATTGACCACAGAACTCATAAGCTCTCTCCCATGCTTTACCGATTGTATTTTCAAGCCTGTGAGCATCAGTTTCAAGTCGTGAAGGTGTGTGTTGTAATGTTTTTGTGGGGAAAACTTGAATCCACGCTCTGCACTCAGGTGGAGATTCTGTTGAGGCTGTGGCTTCTATTTTGGACAGCTATAGAGTTTTAAACTGATCAACAAATGTAGTGCCTCAAAGCACTGGAGAGGGGCACATGCTAGGGGAGCAAGGTGTTAAATAAGGGCTGACATCTCAGTGACTGATGTCGACATGGTACATATGGGCTGGAAGAACACTGGTTTTAGCAGTCGTGGTCATGCTGCATTCTATTGCAAAGGATGACCCTGCAGTAAGCAGCTGCCATGACTTGCCCCTGCAGGGGCTTTGCTCTGCTTTTTACAACCTTCTCATGGTTCATTTACTCCCGTCTGACACTGCACTTTAGCAGGAACAGTCAATCTTCATTAAACATTAAGCTGCAGGGGCTTGGTCCTATAAGTAGCACAGCTGTTAAAAAGTTCTTGGACTGACAGGTATTTTGGGGTTTTGTTTTCTGGTGGTTTTGTTTGGTTGGTTTGTTTGTTTGTTTTGTTGTTGTTTTGTTGGGTTTTCTTTGTTTGTTTTGTTTTTTTTACTACTTCTGGTTACCTTTATACTTGGTGTGGAGTAGAGACCCTTAGAGAAGTGTAGTTTGGATTCTGCCATCCTAAATCTGTTTTCCTTTGAGAAAGTTGAAGTCTGGTTTTACTACTGTTTGTTTATTTAATGCTGTGATACTCCTTTTTCTTTGTCCTTGTAGCACACCCAGTACACGAGTTGTCTCTAAACCAGTCAACTGATATTGTCTCCCACAAATGCGGAAATGTATGTTAAATAGCTAAATTAAATATGGCTGGGGAGTTACAGATGCCAGATTCAATCATAGAAGTTTGGGGATATAATAACAGGGCTCTTAATGCCAGTAGTAATTGTAGAACTCGGGGGCACAGTGCACACTCTGAAAGCTTTGGATATCATGGCCCACTGGCCTCTTTACGTAAGCCATTCCCAACTGTTGTCATGCAGACTGCTGATCTGTCTCTTTTGTAATGTTTAGCAACAGCCTGCAAATTGTTTGAAGGCAGATTATACTCAAGGGCAATAATCAAGCACTGATTGTCTATAGGATAGTACCTAAACTGGCCTTAATCATCATAGGTGTGCAGTGTAATAGATGGAGTCTGGTAAATAACATAGAATACTAACAATGTAGTTCTGACCCTCATCTATCTCCCTTGTTTTCTGAGGAAGAATAAATACTCCAAGAGAACTCTTGGTGGATGTTTTGTGAATCTGTTCTGAAGAGGTATTCAGCACCACCAAAATCTTCATCTCTTCTTGTGGCCTATTCAAGAACTTCATGGTGCTATATTTTATGGAAGATGTAAGCACAACTTTATAGAGCTTTTAATAATGTCTGAACTAAAACTTCATTAATAGTGGTTTTATTGCTCTCATAATATTTTTGTCCTAAATTAAGAATTTGCTTGATATTTTGAGACAGTTATTATGAACTTTGCCCTGTTCTCTTTCCAATTTCACATACACTCTTTCTTCTTAAAATTTCCATATTTTCATTGTAGGGCATTTTTTTTCAATTTTGCATTTCTGCAGCTGAGAGTTCATTCTTATTTATAACCCCCAGAATTGTACACAGTAGTCAGCCTGGACCCTCAGCATAGAATAATGTAGAATTCACATAAAATAATCCTTGGTAGCATCATAATTTCTTCACTTGTCTCCATGCAGAATCCCCTAAATGTGCTGAACATGCCTTTATCGCAGGAGCATCTCAGCATTGGTCAGGAGGTCCATGATAAAAGGCCTAAATCCTTTCCTGGATGTGTTGCTGCCTATGTTGTGATACCTTATTTTCTGTCTTCATTTTGTTCTAAGTGCAGAGCTTTGTTCAAGTTATAAAAAGTTCTAAACTACAATCCTATCCTTCAAAGTGCTCACCATTCCTCCAAAAATTGTTGCTATTTGTGGACTTCGTAAGTACATACTTGAAAATTAATGTGGAATATTGTGTGAGAATGTGACTTGCTTTTCTCATGTACAGTGATAAACTGAGTCATAAAGACTCAAAATTAGACCCTTATATGTATTGCTTTCCATAATCAGTTGTCAGATTCTTATGTCCACTATTTTTGTGGGAGTTCACTGTTAAATGCATTTATCATATAAGTATTTCTGGAGATGTCCTTTTGACTTATTTTGCTCTAGACTGAATTAAGCAATTCTTAGTTTAGGTCACTGAATTTAACCACCCACCAGTGCAAAACCACCGCAAGAACATAAGCAGGCACTGCAGTAGCAAGAATGAAGGTTTCTTTAAAAACATGGCTTTTGTAAGAAACGGGGATGTGCTCTGGAGAAGAAAACATTTCGGGAAAGCTGGAGTAGTAGTGAGCTAAGTGAGGAAAGTGGTCCTTTAGTCTAAGTTCTCCTCGGGGCTTACCCAGAGACAATAGCCCAGCCTTTGTTTCACTGCTTTTGCTGTTGAAGACTCGCAGACTGGTGACCAGCTCTTTTGAATTGTTTAGCTGACTGATGTGCTTACTAAAGCTTTTAGATTAAAAGGTGTTTTTACAGGCTCTTAGAAAAGCAGCTCCTCAGCTGCAGTGTTCCAGCATTTTACAGGAATTTGACAGCTTTTTAAGCAATCAATAGCACTGCATTTTGAAAGAAGCAGTCTTAAAATACTTTTAGCCATGTCTCACTATTTATTAGTACTTGTATTTATAGGCAAAGCCTGTTTATAGTTTTCTTAAAATTAATGTCTGTAATTATTAAGCTTTTCATATTAAAATTCAGCTATACTTATGGAATCTTGATGCTGCACAGAACTTGTATTTTGTTGTGTTTATATATTTTTCTTAACCTTGTATGCTAATATAAGCACATCAGGCTATTTAGTAAACTGATTACTCTGAGATGTATGCAAGGATGTAGCTTTGCTTAACAAGTGTTCAGAACTTCGCAGTACTTTGCTCTTGTCTGCATTCTCTACATTCCCTTTCCCAGCACTTTATCACTGAAGCTGAGTCTGTCCTCAGTGCTTGCAAGCACATGGAAGTAATGCATTTTTACTCTGATGTGAAAAGTTTAATCACTAATGGTTTGCAAATCAGGGGGTGGGAATGAATTTCCAGTTCATAGTGAAATCTCATACTTTAGGTTTCTTAGTAAGGCTTCCTCACAGTAGTGAATGAAAACAATGTTTCTATCCAGTTACATTTTCAAATTTTAAACTCTTCAGGGTTTTCACGGAGGAGGGCTGAGACATTGCATGTAGAAACACAGTCCTCAAATGTCATACGATGGGAGGGACAGGGGATGGACTTAAACTATTTACTTGTGTCCTTAAGCCTAGTAATCATATGGCCAGAACATTATATACCTGCATTAAATTTTTGAGCAGAACACCCAGTAGTATGTGCTGGTTTTAAAGAGGCATGGATGCTGTGTACCCCCCACAAGGGGGGTGAATGCAGTTGCATCCAAGCACCTAAATGAAAATCTCTTTCTGAAATAGTGATCAGTTCTACTATCAGCAGGAGATAAATCAATGTGAAATATCTGCACACAGTCATTAAATTAATGATCCAAAAGGATAACTACAGGAGTACATTAAATATGAAAGAATTAGAATATGTTAGGTATATGATTTGGGGACTGAGATGGTAGAGATGAATTCTGAGTCTGTAGAATTTAAGTCTCCAGATCTTTTGCATTGGCGAGAATATTCCTGAATTTCCTTTCTGTAAGAATCATTGCATATATTATCCTGGACAGAAAAAAAGAAATAATTTCATACTAGTGAAACAACCTCCAGTTCTCACCTTTTCTGTAGGGTGGAATTGATTGTTTTTGATGTAAACTTTCACATATTTTTCTACAAGTCTCTTGACTTCCATATCATGATACTCAGGGATTAAATGTGTTTAAAAGCAGATAAAATGTATCTGCCACAGACTGGTCTAGCGTTGTTTGGAAAATGTGAGCACTTTGAAAGAGATTACATACCAAAATTTCTGGTACACTGCAGGAACCAAAATCTGAACCACTTGTTGCCAAGGGTTTGGTTAAAAATTATCTCAGAAGACAGCTATATCTTACTTCATAAAGCAGAAAATAATCATTTAGTAGACGGGCGAGTTCCGGGAACTTGCAGAAGAACAACAGCTCTGTGATAGTCACTATTTGTTATTGATGAGGCTGTAGGAAATGCAACCCAGATTCTGACCATGTAATGGGGTTTTTTTTGCATTCTGCCTTTAAGCGTTTATTTGGTTTGGTTTGAGCTTGCCTGATGAATGAGGCAAAGACACTTTCATGGTAACATTTCCCACTGTTTGTTTATACTAAATGTTGGCTTGTTCCATCTTGGGAGTTCCCTCAACTCACTGTATACGTAGTTGCAATATCTTTTGGAATTAATTATTCAAGACATAACATCTCACAGCCAGAATCAGAAAACATAAAAAATTTCTGAATACTGCTCTTTTATGTGTAATTACTACCGTGGATCTTTGACGTATTAGCTAATACACATTTACAAAGAGGAAATAAATATTAAACTGTACTTGCCTGCAATGTAACTTCACTACTGAATGAAAGTGGGTTTTGGCTTCTCAGCCTTAGCTCTTGCTGCTGTTGACAACTTGCTTATCTCAGTTGTTTCGCTGGAGGGAAGGGGTGCCATTCAGAGGGAGGGACCTTGACACACTTGAGAGGTGGATCAGTACCAACCTCATAAAGTTCAACCAAGCCAAGTACAAGGTCTTACACCTGGGTCAGGGCAATTCCAGGCACAACTATAGGTTGAGAGGAGAAGAGATTTACAGCAGCCCTGCAGAGAAGGACTTGAAGGTGTTGATCAGTGGGAAACTTAACATGAATCAGCTTTAGTGTGCACTCACAGCTCAGAAAGCCAATCGTACCCTGGGCTGCATCAAAAGGAGTGTGACCAGCAGGTCGAAGGAGGTGATTCTGCCCCTCTACTCTGCTCTCCTGAGACCTCACTTGGAATACTATTTGCAGTTCCTGTGTCCCCAGCATAAGAAGGACATGAAGCTGTTGGAATAGGTCTAGAGGAGGGCCACGAGGATGATCCAGGGGCTGGAGCACCTCCCATATGAAGATAGGCTGAGAAAGTTGGAGCTGTTCAGCCTGGAGAAGAGAAGGCTGCATGGAGAACTCATAGCAGCCTTCCAGTATCTGAAAGGGGGGCTATAAGGATGCTGCAGAAGGACTCTTCCTTAGGGACTGTACTGATAGGACAAGGGGTAATTGGTTCAAGCTAAAACAGGGGACATTCAGGTTAGATATAAGGAGGAAGTTCTTTACTGTGAGGGTGGTGAGACACTGGAACAGGTTGCCCAAGGAAGATGTGAATGCTCCAACCCTGGCAGTATTCAAAGCCAGGTTGGACAGAGCCTTGGGTGGCATGGTTTAGTGTGAGGTGTCCCTGCCCTTGGCAGGGGGCTTGGAACTAGATGATCTTAAGGTCTTTTCCAACCCTAACTCTTCTATGATCTCACCACTGTGAGTTTTAATGTAGTTTCTTGGTTGATAATGTAATACAGAAAGAGCCAAGAGGCTTTCTGTGACAGCCTCTGGGATTTATGTGGCCCAAACTTTTCCACCATGGGCGCAAAGAGGAGGAGTGTCAACATATGCAAGCTGAAACAAGCCAGGGTAAGACCAGGTCTGAGGAAGGACTTTCCCTCTCTGAGGGCACTCAGGCATTGGCAGAGGTTGCCCAGGGCAGATTATGAGGTTTCTCACTGCAAAGTTTTGAAGACTTGTCTGGATACAAGTATTTGTATGTCTAGTAATGAATTTTGATCATTGAAGTTATGAACAGATGCAAACACACAAAATACTGCCCAGTCTCTACTACGTACGTTAGAGTGTGAAGTGTAAGACATGTACAAACAGCCTTTTACATGGGCATTTGAATAAATCTGAAAACGTTCATAACCGTTGATTTCATATTGAACAACTTGCCTATATATGGGTCTTTAAGCTAAATATTCATAATTTGAGCACTCAGAGCAGAGACCTCTTTCTCCCCAGCACCTCTTTGTCAGGGCATACCCATGCTGATAGAAGATTGATTGTGTAACCCTGATTACTGCTTAATTTTACACACGCTGCCGTGTTTTTTGTAAAGGTTTTCTTGCTATGTCACTACCATCACTGGTAAATCATTACTTCTTTTTTTGTTGTTGTTAATTTATTTGTCTTTAGCTTCTCTTCAATTTTTTTTTGTTTGTTTGTTTGTTTTTTTAATTTAACCCTCTTCTTATCTCTCTGCTTGGCTACAGAAAGATCTTGCAGCTTCTGGGCATGTAGTTTTTAATTCTTTTTCTTCGTTTAATCTTATTTCCTTTATATCTGTTTTTTTTAACCTTTTTTTTTGTCTGCTGGAGAAATGCTCTCTCTTCAGGATGACCTCAAATGATTGTGTCACAGTAAGAGTTTGTTCATTGGAAAGGATTATGCTTAAACAAATATTTTATTTGTTGATGTTTCAAGTTCTTCTTAAAATAAAAGCCAGAAAACCCAAGAGAAAAAAAAAACAAACAACAAACCAAAACCAAACCCGAGCCCCCAAAAGCCCCCAAAATCAAAACCAGGAAGCCTGCCTCTTGAGATATGACAGCTAAAATTCCAGACTCCTTTTCACTTCCAAGGCTTATCAGAGTCAGGTTATCTCAAGTCTAACTTCTGCCCTGCCTTGCATCCTGCCATTATGTGCAGCCTACCTACGCAGTGCCCGGCTGCGCCATGGTCAGATATCAGAATTGCCTAATTAAATTTCCTGTTAAAAGAGAGTATCTACTAGTTTATTCTGCTCCTTGGATTAGCCCTGAACTAGAAGGCTTTCTGGTTCTAAGAGGCTCATTAGAGAGAATTGTTTCCTAGAATTTGTCATTGATGCTTTAATCAGCTCCACTCTGTGAGAAGAGTAGAGAGTGGAAATGACACTGAAAGTACTGTCCCTTTCTGCCGTGGGGACTCCAGTCAGCTCTTCAGATACATCAGCATTGGGAGTTCCCTTCTTGTCCTTTTGGGACTTGGGATCATTTGACACCTTACAGAGTTCACTGTTCAGGTCTCAATTCCAGAGTTGAGGGCAAATTTGCACTTGCAGTTATTTGATTCAGAGCCAGTCTGGCTCCAGGTGTGCAAATCCTACTGTCTTTTGTCACTCAGTAGAAGCTGTATGTTCTTCCCCTGGGAGCTATTTGACACCGCTATCTCAGTGGCTGTAAAGGAGTGTATTTCAAATATCCCTTTTCTACAGCCCAGGTATTCTACCCAATTCGTTGTTCCAGTCTCGGATAGTCTTTCTTCACATGGCAACTAACTTGGGCCATGTGAAATTTTAGAAAAGACACTTAATCCTCTGGCAACAGCCAGGTGCTTTACAGTTACCATAGAGTAACTGTCATGGGTTATAACTCTAGACATACACAGACTCCAAGTTCATTGAAATGTCTGTTCGGTGTCTCTTTCTTCTTTCATAATGTTGCCATCAGGCTTTATTTCCACTTTGGTCTCATTATTTACCCACTTCATCTAAGGCATTCATCAATTGCTCTAGGTTCTTTGTGTCTCTACTGAGAACGATCAGCACTCATCTCATTAGCTCCTGTTATCCTTCTTTAATGCTCCAAGAATTACCTCTGATGTAGTTATTTGCAATTCTGAATCATCAGAAAACCTTCAGTGTGTCAGTTCCAATGAAGGGTACCTTAGAGCAAGCATCTGTTCTTTGCACTTCCACTTCACATAAGGTTACAAAGCCCTTATCAGGTATTTCCTACTGATCTGGACTTCTTCAGCTATCACTGCTTGCTGTCTTCGCTATGATAGCCATGGATGTGGACAATTGTGCTACCCGTATAATGACACAGGGATTTAAAAGGAAGGGTTATTCTTGGGAACTTACTTATTCTGACACTTCTCTCCAAAAGAGCACTGCCACCCACCAGGCTGCAATGACTAGGCTACAGACACAGAATTATGTCTGTAACTAAAAGTCTTTTCTCATAATGAGCATTCTTTTCACTTCAACTCTTTGGGGGCGGGGTGGAAGGAGGAAGGTGATGATAAAGGTTGAGGCTCAACTTGACAGTTTCTCCAAGTTATGCAGACTTTTCTACTGCTTGAAAAAAATCCCGCTGTCAGTCCTCTGGACTTGAGGAAAGTACATACAAGTGGCAGTAGAAAGTCTCCCAATTAAACAAAGGAGGTGACTTGGTTTTTTTTTTTTCCCCCCTCCAGTGTGTTCAGGGGGAGTCTGGTGACTTAGAATGGCCCATTTAAATTCAGGAATTTACCTACCTGACTTGACAATGAATGATTGTTGTAGGAAAAATCCTTCCTCCATGTTTCATGGTCAAGTGAGATAAGTCCTCATCACAAGTCATGGCTGAATTAATTGCTAACAGACTAAATGAACTGCTTGTTATGCCAGTTGTCTTGAGAGCTGCTTTTTACATTCTGAATACAATTTGCATGACCAAAGTGACAAATATATTTAGCTTTCATTATTCTAGACTGCATGTGTACCCTTCTCAGAGCTAAATACTGTCCGCTTTGTCAGTTCTCCTTAACAACTCTTTGCTTTCTAATGGTGGTAGGGACCTCTCGGTGTTTGCAGAAGGATACTGTTTCAACTGCCATTGCTGTCCTGAACAGTTGTAATTGATTATTCTCTTTGCTGTGATAGCTCTTTCTCATGACCTAATAACCCAGGATCGTTAATCATCTGTTCACACTGTATTTATTCTACATCAGAATGCAAAACCTGTTCAGGGAAGTGGACATACCTTTTAATTCTGGTGCATTTAACATGCTTGCCTTTACTGCTTTATCCTAATGTACCTTCATAGATGTTTTTAGTTAATTCACTTCATGCAGCCAGGAATGGAGATCCATAATGATGTCCTCAGAATCACATGCAAGGACTCATACAGCTGAAAAATATACATTCTCATCCTAAACACATCAGATGTTTTGTTTCAATGCTAGTCTTTACTCAAGAGAATTTGCAGACATGTCTGAGTAGGATACTTGATTTTCTTTGGTAGATTTTATGTGAAAACTGCAAGGTAAAGCTAGGATTTAGCTTTAAGAAGTCTTCTTTCCCTAACCTGTTGAGACTACTTGGAGTTCCAGACCCAAAAGCCGTATAACGTTGCTTTTCCTGTCCCACCTACTCTTGCTAAGCTCCAGGGACTTGTATGGTCCAGCATGATGCTGGATTGCTTCAGTGTAAAGTGACTTTGTTCACCCTTGGTTTGTGAAGGCTGGGATTATAAGGGTATTGCTACCTGAAAGTTTTTATACAGAAGGATCTCTTCAGACATACGCACAAAGTTCAGTCAACAGAATTTCTCCTGCTCTGTCACCCCACAGTCTTGATTTTTTTTCTGCTTGCTTGCTATCTACCTCAGGCTGTGTTATACGGTCACCTGAATGTTATCTCCTTCTAGTAACATAAACCCCTGCCAGAGAGGTTTTTAGTGCTCATCTGCTGCGTAACTGTAATTTCCCGAGGGCTTCCTGAGATACTGTCCCAATGTGCAGTCCCACCAGTGTGATTTTTTTCACTCCTGTGTTTTCCTATGACCTCTTTGTTAAGCACTCACACTAATCCCAGCCTGCCCCTGCATCTCAGTCTGTGTGGATTTCCTGATGGTGGCCGTCACTGCTGTAAGAGTAATGCTTTTATGGATGACTTCTCATCTGCTAAATTGTACTCTGACTGAATTGTCCTGGTACCTGTGCAAGACTGTCAATCAGCAGAAAAAGCCCGAACATATGGCATTCACTTTAAGCCAGAAAAAAGGTTATCTCTGTCTCCTCTCCTTCATGGACTTGCCTGATATCTTCCTAAATATAAGGAGAGCTTTTATGTTTATTGGCTGAGCCAGGTCCTTTCCTCAGCCACTAATTTCTGTGCGCTCTATCAGGGAGACACCACAGAACAGCTGTAAATAGATATGGTCTTACCAGAGACCACTCCTGAGTCAGGTTATTTCTCAATCCATAACATAGATGTTTCTATGCTATTAGATAAAAGATTGCCTCAGGACAGCCTCTGATTTACAGGAGTTACTGGCAGGAGATTGACTTTCTAAGGAAGCACTATGAATTCAATTATATATCTAGAAATAATGCACCATGTGCCAGTATAGTTACGCAGTTTTATTTTCTGAAATGATTCTTGACTCCCAAGTATTGTTAGTTGAAGGACCTATTGCTGGGTATCACCCACGGTGGACATTTCCATAGCAGCACTCATTGAAAGGGGACAGAAAAGTTACTTGTGAGTAATGTCATTCCTTGGTGGTGGTTTGCTTGTCTTTTTTGGTTTTTTTTTTTAAAAAAACACCCAAAACAACAAACAGCAAAACCCACCAACCAACAGTTTACCTCCATCTATCTTGCCTTCTGCTCTGTTTCGCCTCCTTTTCCAGACGCTGTGAGAAAAAAATGAAAATCATGTGTTCCACTTGACTTTTCTCACAGCTTTATAAGGGGTAGGGTATGGATGCACCCTGCCCATACAGCAAAAGCAGAATTTTATGGCTTGCATGCTCTTGGTTTCAGTTGATATAGGTGAGAACATAATGAATACCTGTATAGGCAAGACATCTCAAGAAGCCATTATTACTGGAAACCTGCTGAACTTACTATAAAGAGAAATAATCAGATAAATTCCCAAGCAATATTTGCTGGAAAATATTTTATTTGTTATGCAGTTTTTTGCTTATTGAAAGAGCATATTAAAATTAATTTTCATGTGAAAGTAAACCAAGAATAGTAAAGAAATTCCTGACCCAGCTACACAAAAGCTAATGTTTGGTCCTTGAAGGTGCTTTTCAGAGCACTCAGTAATTAGAAAGGGAAATTCCCTGCTGGTATAGAGCTGCCATTTTGTACCCCATTTCTTGCATTGTCACTGTGGGTAAGGTTATTATGCAATCCCTAGCAAGCTCAACCTACCAGACTGCTTACTAATTTGTAGGCTGGAGGTGTAAATTGAAAAGCCTTCATCCGGCTTCTGTTTACTTCATGTGTTGAACTGGGCTCCAATTATTCCCATCAATGTGAATTGAGGCACTGTTGTTGCTCTTGCCTCTTTTGGTTTTTTGTTTGGTTTTTTTTTTTTCTTTCCATGTGGGTGGGCATAGCTCATTTAGATCTGCTTTCTTTTCAAAAGAAACATGTAAAAGAACAAGTATGTAAGAAGTAGTTTTGCTACTTGCTGTTCTATACCTTTAATGATTATATATCTTGATACACTCAGTAGTGTAGCAGGTTTTCCTTAGGGCATTACCAGTGTTTATTCATGATTTGTCAGGTATACATCAGGGTTTTGTTCTCCTGGAACACATTTAATTTTATGCCCCCCCCTCGTATTTTAAAGGTGGCTCTGCTTGCATGGGAGGCTTAGTTGTACCTGATGTTTCTCAGTTTAGCCTGTTTGTCACAAACTGATTTTTGCTATCCTACTCCTTTTTAAAGAGGAGGAAAACAGAAAAGGAGAGAGGGGACACAAAGTAGAAAACCAGTCTTTAAAATGGAGAATTACTTTCTCCTGCAACCTCTCTTGAGCAATACGTCAGATTCATAGGAAAATCGGCTATCTATTTGAGACCGTTAATAGAAGAGTATTTTCTGGGAGCTTCATGGAGGTTTTTGAAATGGTTGCCAAGGCAGCAGTTTGTCTCTTATTGGTGGTCCTTTTCCTCTGGCCTCCCTGTATGTGATTGTGTGGGAATCACAGATGTAGCAATAAAGCAAGAACCTGCAGTTAGTAAATTAACCCCCACACTAATCCTACCTGTTAAGAAAATCTGCCCACATGTTGTGATAAATCCTAGTATTATTAAGACAATCATAGATGTTTTCTGTATGTGCTGTGTGCATGGGGCCAGTATGGCTTTTGGCTATGAGAAGTTTCTTGGCTTCCTTTGAGATTGTTTCAGTAACCTAGTTTTAAAGGTTACACAAAGTACTTTATATGAATTAGAATTGGGTTATGATATATTTAGACACTGGGATTATATAATAGCCTTAGCTTCAAATACACTGTGTTCCAAACAATATTTTGGATTTTTTTTTTTCTTGGAGCTCTTGTGAGATTTCTGTAAATGATGAAAAGGAGCTGCCAGCTACCGACTCAGAGCTGTCTGTATATTGACCTGGTTTTTCCTCTTTGTTCACTGATGATCATCAGCTCATCTGATTGCATTAGCTGCAAAATGTATTAAACCCACATAATAATAAACAGCCAGCTTTGTATGTGGTGTAGATGTTACGCAACTGCCAGCTTCCGCAGGAAGGAGACAGTGTACATCACAGTGTTCTGGTGTTTCTAAACACATTTACCTCTTACTGCTGACTATGAAAGAGACTTGTTATTTCTTTTTGGGAATAATAAGCATGATACAATCTATGTGAAAGCTTGTGTTGGAGTATAACCATTGCTGTGCATATTTTCACATCCATACACATCATGTGCAATTAGAAGTTAGTTTATGCCTGAGACAAATAAGCCAGAATTGCATAAATATGGGAAGGAACATTGCAAGATTAAAAATATGATAACCATAAAGGCAGGATAAAATGCTGAACTCCCTGCTGTTTTAAGATACTTGATTCTTGATACATACCTCTTGTATGAATTTAGAGAAATTATCACTAAATTTTTCTTGTCCTAATGAATCTTGTCCTATTGGTTTCTGTTGTCAGTGCTTACCAGACTTATGGATAAAATACAGTTTTCATATGTGCCTTTATATTGCCTTTCTGCTGAAGTTTTCAGAGTTTTTGCCTAAATTAAATTCCATAAATGTTTCTGTAGGAAGGGTATTTATCATATTCACTTTACAGAAGAGTAAATGTTGAAGTGACTTACACAAGGTCACGTAACGCACTTGAGTTACGATTAAACTTCAGTTCTGCTCTCCACTTGTAGTGTTTGCCTCCCAAGTCAGGAATGTTTAAATAGTCATCTGTCTTTTTGCATTTCAGTCCTGTCCAAGCATAAAATCACAAGTGTTTGTAAAATGTATAACATTCCAACCGTGAGTGTGAAATACAAGATGGGGGTTTTAACATACAGGTGTACAGTCTAAGTGTCTATCAAGTGGGGTCCCTAAAAACAAATCCAGTATTGGTAGCTGTTGTGTTGGTATGTATTAGAAAGATAAGCAAGCCCTTCCTACTGCAAGATTAAAATTACAAAACCCCTCCAAATATTCTTAGTGCTCATGGCTTAGTCACTGTTATGGGTTCAGCAGTAGCAGTCATTTTTCTCCTTCTTAGTAGTTGGTGAAGCACTGTGTTTTTGACTTGTGGCCTGAGAACAGCGCTGATAACACCAATGTTTCAGTTACTGCTTAGTACATTTTGGTCTGGCCAAGGACTTTCT
>JAOEHY010042000.1:0-37299 GCA_025447955.1 Psilopsiagon aurifrons
CACAAACACGTATCTGAGATGTAGTCCTGGAACCTGCCTGCCTAAGAAAGGTGGATTAATAATTACATGCTCTGTGCGCTGGTCAACTCCTTTCTTCACAAGTTTTCTTTCCAAGCTTGTGGACTTTTCTTCTAGCAGTCACCAGTGACCCTCCTGCATCCTGAGTTAAATAGATTTTTCTCATAAGCCCCCCCATGAGCTGTGGTCAGGGATACCTTCCCACTTACTCTGGAGGCTCCTCTACTCGAGCACTGGGACTGTACATGTCACTTTAGACTAGTCAGAACATGGAAAAAGAAGAGAGAGCAATGCCGTGGAGTGCAGATGGAGTAATCATGCCTTTAGTAACGGGACACAATTCTAGAGAAGGTTTATGGTCATTTATGTACATAAAAACTTTAGCTAAGGATTTCTTGCTGGAGTCTTCTAAGAGTATTTTCTGTAAGGGTCACCCCTAACCCAACCTTTTTTCCATGGATTTCACAGTTTCCTTAAAACACATTGTCCCTCCCCCCCACTTCTAATGGAGCTATGCTCTACTGTATTATTGTACTGCATTTGATTTATTATTTTCTTCATACTCAGGCACTTCAGTTTGGGGAAAGGCTGCCAATACAGAGCTCCTGTCATTCAGTTAATGAGTAATACTTGCTTGAGAATAAAACCCAGACTGAAGTGCTCTTGACAAAAACCTGGATTTAAAGGAGGAGTTTTTCAGTGGCTTGTTAAGCAAGAGCATTCAGCATGCAGATTCTAACACAGTTTTTTCACATTCTCTGCATTGTCCAGTTCAAACCCCCTATCATTTGGATTCATCATTTGCCTTTTGCAAGATCCTGATGTGGTCTTTCACTCACCAGGTCTAATATTTTACACACATGTAGAGAAGAGAAGGGATTGCAGGGTAACATTTTGATAAGATACTGCCATATTAAGAATCAGCGCTGTATTTGCACCTTTTCCTCCATACTTCTAGTGAAATGTCAGGCTTTGACAGATAGAAATTCCAGATTTCAGTGTGTTAATGGCAATATTTATTTAGTTATCAGTGTCAGCCTTTGTTTTTCTAACCTTGTTGTGTTCATCCCTAATGAAGTTGTTCAGAATATTTTGTGCTATCACACAAAGCTAGGAACATAACAGCTTGATCAATACCTTTCAGTGATGATTTTACTCCAAACCTGTGTTTTGAACATGAACCTTCAAAACACTTTATTGGCCAAGACAAACGGTGTCTGTGCACAGTTATGTTTTTACAGTATTTTAATTCCAGTGAATCAGTACAGTAAATATTGATACACTGTTTTGCCTTCAGTATTTTTGGACTTCTGTCAAATTAATTAAATAGTAAATAGCAGAGTGGATATCCCAGCACACTGTCCTGTTAAATGCTAAGCAAGATTAGAATGTCTGATAAAAAGGTCTTTATGCTACTGCAAATAAAGGAAGGACACGGTTTTATACCAGCCTTTGTTGGCATTTCCCATGTGGTTTTCTGAAGTGAACCTGTGTTCTTTAACAGATGAGAAAGCTTCACTGCTGTGAATGCGTGCAACATACTTTTATCTTTACATTCTTGGTGTTTATTTTCTCCTTTTTCACTGTGATTCCTACAATTTACAGGTTTGGGTTTTTTTTTTCCCTTCTTCTTCTTGCAGAACTGAGGAGACACCCGTGGGTTGCTAACCTCCATCTGTGATGGTGTCTGCAGAGTTTGCAGCTGCTATTTATCTGCCTGCACGTGGATCACTTTGCATTTCTCTAGGATAGTCTTTGAGTGCACATAGACGGAGCTGTTCTATTATCCTCATTATTGTCCTTACCCTATTTAAACCTTTTATGTCAACATGCAAAGAACATCAAGCAAAGATGATTTCTCTAGATACTGGCTATCTCCCTCACGGTCCTCTTCTGCTGGCCAAGCCACAGGTATGAGTTTGCTTAAGGAGCCAAGTTAGGAAATATGTGTGCAGCAAACACTACAGAGCTCTGACAAGCCAGGAAAGCTGCTGGTGCCACAACCATTCTGGTGATCAAGACAGCAAAACATATTGTCTGCAGCATTTTGCTTACTCAGCATTGGTGCTGACCAGCCAGCAAAGACTGCAGGCTGTTACAGTAGAAGTTCACGCTTTCTGACCTATTTATTGCCTACATTCCCAACACTGCAGGCATCTGCTTTAACAAAGGTGTACTATCATGGAAGCAATTGAAATCCATCATATAATACTTCTTGTTTTTCAAAGCTGATAACCTGGGTACCTCCATTCCTCTTTCACATTTATCTGTGCATGTCTTCTGTGCTTGTCTTTTGCATTGATTGGCTTGAGCTCTAGCTTTGCCCCTCTGACTTCACAAACTCTGAATATTTAAATGCTTTAACTGCCATGTTTCTGCAAACTTGTTATTTCTCTGTATGTATGGCTTGAAGATTCAGCATGATTCAGCATTTGGTAAGACTTGCAGGTGAAACTGAATTCATATTGATACTGAAGAATGAATTGGCTTTTATTGACAGATACTTAAGCTGACATTCATCACATCACAACATTCCCAAGTAAATTTTGTTCATAAAACCAGATTGAAAACCTGACCCACATAGACTTCACAAGGAAGTTTGTTGTCACCAGGAACTGAAAACAAATCTCAAGGAACATGAAACAGACTTTTAAATAGATGGGAGTCTTTTGGAAATCTATATCAGTAGAGGTTTGGATAATTGCATCCCAGGATCCTGGATTATCCAATTTCAGTAGAGGTTAGGATACCTGGAAAGAAATCTGCTTTGCAGAAAGGTCATGATAACTTTTACATAGGTATATAACAGGGCATACACTCCAGGGGATCCAGGCCTTGTGTAGTACGTTTGATTAGGAGATACAGTTTGCTTGTAAGCATTGAGTATGATCCCCTACAAAATCCTGCAGGTCTTATGCCCTCACCCCCAGAATCCCTCCTGAGTTGAAACAGAAGTCTATGATCCAAACCTGAGTGATGTTTCCCCTTGCACACAGGAGCTTCTTCCCCATTGTTCAGAGTGAGCAAGGCAAATACTTTTGCAGAGCCTGTTTGAACATGCATGTTTTTACAGAAGGGAACATGAAGCAATTTGACATGGTCTTGTTATTTTCTTTTGGAACATTGGGTATGTCCATACTCTTTGTTTCATTTTTTTCCTCTCTTTCTTTTCCACATGTACTAATTCAGGGGAAAGAAAGAGAAATCCTTCAAGAGAAGGAGGCACAGTGTGTGCTGAGGTGACCTTGAGAACTCTGTCTCTGCCATTGCCCTCTCCAGCTCCTGATAAATAGCAAGTGAAAAGGCTTTACAAGATTACAGAAATCATTTCATTTTCTCTCATTTTGTCAGTGCAGATGCAGAGCAGGGCTGTATCTAATCTCAGTCCAGAATCAGCTGGAGTTGGACTGGTAGTGAATAAAGACAGCAAAGGCAGCAGACTTACAAATTTAACTGAGCTGTAACTTACGCTGTGTGAGCTGGTAAGACAGAGCTTTTCAGTAGTTTATGCTTAAGGAATATAGAGATACAAAGACATTTATTTTGACATTCCGTTTCTTTAAAATACTCCCTAGTCCTGTACCAGATGTTACATTTCCTGACATTTCTAATTTAAAGGTTGCTTTTAATGCTAACAAGGACAAATCTCTCCATTCTTCCACAGTCAAAGTACATGGGTGAGATTGTGTCAACATCTCACTGACAACCTTATTCAATAGGATTCCCCACATGGTCCTGAAGTTTATTTCACAGACTTCTTTCAAATTTCTTCCTCTGCCTCTTACTTCTTTTTCCCTGTCTCTGAGTTCTTTCTGCAGCATATGAAACATTCATTTGAAAGGTTCAGTGATCCCAACTTTCTGCTTTGCAGGCAGCCAACTGCACTTCTAAACCACCGCCCAGGTATGCATCTGACCACATTTGGCAGTGCTTCCTGCAGAAAGGAACTATTAAGACTTGTTGAGGACCAGGACTGAATTGCCCTCTTACCTTAGACTGTGGTTCCTATGATTTGGCGTTAAGTGGAGGGGGATGTCAAGCATACCCGCTAGAAGTAAATTGTTAAGTTATACATTTTGTCTTTGAACAGGGTAACGAGCTGCTGCAGAGCATTCCAAGGAAAATACTAAGAGCACACTTAGTGCAATGTGTAGCTTCTATATGCTTTCATTCATGCACAGAAACTCAATAAGTAAAATGCCTCCACAATGCAGCCAGCGTCTCCCAACAGCAAGGGCTTATCTGACACATTTCTGTATGGATATAGAGTTCAGAGTCACGTATAATAAAGAGAAATGTGTAAAATTAGCAATAACGGTCATTGCTTCTAAGGAAAGAGAAAGCCTCACTGGATAACTATCAAACTGCTGAAGTAGTAACAAAACAGTGCTACATCTACACCAGTCAACTTTGTATTCATTGCTAAAGGACTAGGTTGAAAATTAATAAGCAATCACCCCTATGAGTTTTATCACAAGGTTGTTAATGTGGGGGCTCTGGAACAGCATTCCACCCTTAACCTCGCAGACACATGGATTTAAATCTAGGATGAGCGTGCACTGGAAATGAACACTCTGACTTGTCCACTTGCTGTCTGAAAAACCACAAAACCACAATCTATGTAGCTGATGGTCTTTACATGACTAGGGTGCTATTAATCACAATTTGGATAAGACGGAAGAATAAAAAATGAGCAGCCATGTAGCCAGCTAGGAAAAAACATGGACTGTGCTGCATGGGGGGCGGAATCTCCAGTTTCTCTGCCTGCTGCAGACTCATGCATTCATTAGATCCAGCAAGTTTTATGACACAAGGCATAAGGTTTCATCTGGTAGTGAGATAAAGGTGACGTGGGAGATTTGGGGTCCTTCCCCGGCTCTGCAACAGACTTAGATGACTTACTTTGAAACAAAATAGCTGAGACTGAGAATAGAGGCTCTCAGGAGTCTGGCATCCTCAGTCATTTTTAAGTCATTAGACTTTAGGAGCTATAGTGCTCTTGCATTTCAAACAATACTAGTACATTAACTTGCAAGCAAAGCTTTCTGATGCTGAGGTTAAACTAACTTTCTCTCAGAAGCTTTAAAGTTTCACCTCATCCTAAAAACACATTGCATACAGGCCTGAGATATTTTGGTAAAAGCTGCAATGTTTTCTTCTTTTATAACTTGGTTGTACTTAGTAGAAGAGATATTTCTTAAGGAAGAAAAGATAATAGGTGTCAGAAAGTTTCAAGCTAGAACAATACAAGTTGAAGGAAGGTCATATAGGCCTTCACATGAATGAGTTTGTCCTTCCTGTAATATCTAACACCCACATTGTTTGGTATATAAATTAATAAATACAATACAACTTTTTCTCCAAAATACCTCCAATTACTATAATATCTCTTCAAAGCCATAGTGAATGTTAATGTTCATCAGAGCTGTAGGAAGCATTCTCCTTATACGACTGAGACAGATTTCTGTTGCCTGCTCTAGTTCCTTTCTGGCTTTTAAGCAGCAGGTAGGAGCCAAATATCCAGCAGATCACTCCATCTGATTTTCATAGGATGTTATGGGGGAAGGGAATATTGAAAATGGGATATCAAGCAGTCAGGGACAGTGGTATGATATCAAATGAGTCAGTTGTTTCTGGATGTGTTAGGAGCTTATACATTAGGTCTGATTTTACTTGAATTTGCAGTGTTGTAGAATAGCATTATTTTATTGCAACAGAACTAGAAGCCTTTCAGGCTCACAAATGGCAATGACCCCAGTAAAGCTGTTGGCCATTGCAAAGTCACCAAAATCCAGATCCAATATGAAACCATCCCAAGAACCAGAGAATCAGAGCTGGCATATTGGGTATTTTCCCTTTCTTTCTGCCTTTCCCCATGGGTTGGGAGGGGAAAACACCTTGGTTGTGAGCTTTATCATACAGGTAAAGAAAAAAACATTGTCGTGAATAATAAAGTCTAGTGCCATTGTTTTACTTCAAACAATTCTCATTTCTCTTCTTGCTGCTGGATCGTGCATTGCACTGCCTTCATCAGACCAATACTGAACATAAATCTAGAGCAGACCTGGTCCCTAAGGAGTCCAGTGGGAGCTTTGCTTCCTTTCCAACAGCTTCTCACCCCTAATGCGAAATTTGGAAAGTATTGATTTTCATGCTTCCTCCTTTCAATAACCACAATTTTTTTCACTAAACTGCCAGAAAAATCACATAGCACTCATTTCTGATCTAAATTTCAGACATATTGCCTTAAAATCCAAGGATTATATCAGCAATTAGAGCATTAGAGACCTTTTGTCTTAAGTGATTATTACTGCAGAGTTTATTCTAAAACTTTATCTAGCCTTACCCAGCCCGTATACATCTGGACTGCATTCCAGGAATGCCATTCTTTCTCCATTGTTTCTCTTGTGTTTTTATGTAACTATTCAAATCCAGAGATGCACTCACTTCTACATTGTAGACATGGTTTTAACTGGCACTGCAAACATTTTCCTGCACTTATCTTTAAAAAATATATGTTAGAGATAATCTAATCTTAAATTTAAAGTTTAACACAAATACAGGGAGAGATGACAACTTGTGAAACTATTTTTCTCTAAGACATGCTAACACGGGTGATAGGACAGAGTACATATTATTTCTCAAATGGGAAAAAAATGAATATTTAAGACCTACTTAGAAAGTTCTGCATTGCTGTTGACAGCAGTATTGTGTCTGAAGATGATCAAATAGAGCTCATTGAATAATTCATTAAGTGCATTTTGCAAAACTATTCAAAATGTTTGTTTAAATTATTTATCTAGTTCCATGTGGTAAAACTCAGAGGAATGAACTCTCCCTAAAATGCTACAAATATTTTACCGTATTTTCAAAACAGGACAATCTTCCTATAACAATTATAATAGCTTGATGCTATTTAGCTTGCCTTTTGTGCAATACCTGGTATTGAAATGAAACATGATATAGCACAACCAATTATCATGCATGTCTCTGAAATGGACATTTGGCCCGATGCAGGGATGTAAATGGGTTGTGGAAAGGTCTGGGTTAGCGCATCCAGTCCTCTAAGGGTGTATGCGAGTGAGTGAGCTTCAGACAGTATTTGCATTATCTCGGTAGTGCTTTCCATCAGGCAGTGATTGATGAGGGCAGTGGCCACAGAGGTCTGGTTTTTGCTTCCAGTTTTGCCCATGACTTTGGCCAGACACATAGACCTATGTGCTCAAAAACACGGAGTAACCTGGAGCACCATGCATGTTCTCCAGAGGCCTGATACCAAGATGCAAAAAACCCTCAGTTTGGACAGGTTGGTCCTCATCAGGTGGGCCAAAAATGAGTTTCAGATTTCAGAGGTCCCCTTTTGTCACCCCCTGGTTTCTCTAATTTTCTGGTGATGTCTGGTGATTAACCAGGGGAACTAACACACTCAATGAAAGAAAAGGGCATGCCTATTATCTGCACACAGCCTTCAGCAGCAGAATAGAAATGCAAAAGGCACCTAAACCAATTCCCCCAACACTTGAGTATCAGTATGGCTTGAACTTAAAAATTATTAAACTGCAGAGAAGTGCATTTGGCTTGTGAACGTGATGCTCTGTTTACCCCCTTCTGACAGATCCCATCTCAGCCTAGCAGAAGTTTTCATTTGCCATCACTGAGAAAAAATAACTCCCAGAGAACTGAGTCAAACTGATTTCAAAGTGGATATTAACAGGGACATGCTGCTTATTTAAATTCTTTTAAAATACCACTGGATGTTCTTGCAAGTGAAAGAGAGGGCTATAAATATTTGCTGCTGAAAGAAACCAAAATAAAAATTAAATGCCTGAAACGCTGCAAGCTCTTCAATTACATAATGAACATCCTCTTTGCAGTGGGTAATTCTGAAGGGTGATTTTTCCCTCTCATTCCCCTTTTTCCAGTTCCAGGACAACCCTGCAACTGTATTATATTATCTTTCCTTCTGTGTTTCCTTCTCTTTTCTGTCTTGCGCTATACTTTCCTATATATCTATCAGAATGTATGTCTCATTAAATCAAGAAAGCTCTGTAAACCGCATGAGTTTCAATAAGAGCTTTCCAGAGGTATTTAGTCCAATAGGAGTGGTGGGAACATTACAACTAGGGGTTAGTCAGTGTGCTGCCATCTATAAACAGGCTGACTTAACGTTTGAATTTTAATTTTTAGATTTATCTTCATGACAAGTGAATCAGCATGAGCTCCACTCAGAAAGGGTTGCAAGTCTATCTTTCCCATAGGGTAAGATGAACATCAGATTGCACAGCCAAAAATACTCATGTTTTATTCAATTTTTATGCAGCTAAATGGTTTGCAAGAGGAATGTAGGAAAGGTCACATCTTCGGAACTTGACTATTCATGGTCAGACATAGCAGCTTGTAAACCTCTAAATTTGCAATTCTTCTGACCACTTTTCCTGCTGATTCTGCCTACAAATTTCTCCCTGCTTAACTACTTTTGGATAATTGTCAAAGGACTCAAAAACTCAATACTGGATCAAATATTGCTGGTACGTACACAAACAGGCAGTAGGAGATATTCTTCCAAGTGAAAATTGCAATTGATTCTCTGCACCAATAGACCAGACTTCTGCAGCTTCTTCAACCTGGCTAAAAGGCAGCACAGGGCAATGGTTTTCCCTGTCTGGTGAGCAGGTCTCACATACCTCCCATTGTAAAAGGGAAATGACCTATACAGCAGATTATTTCACCCCTCTGTGAAATCTGCTGTGTTTAGGCCTTATTCAGGGCAATCTGGAAGTGCCTCATGCCCAGGTATCCCCTCTGTAAATGCATGGGTCAGTTTTGCTCTGTGGGATTAAATAGGGAAGAATTTGATTTTTTAAGCTAAAATTCCCAGGTTATAGCAACACCACAGAGTAGCTCTATATTCCCACTGTCCTCCCACTTGCTTCAACAGTATAGTGGAATAATTTATAAGTACTACACTGCTATGAAAAAGTCTCTGTAATGCCTTTAGAAGAGCAGTAGCATAATTTTTACCTTAAATTCTTTAAAGATCAATTAATGTCTGACTTGCCCTTCAAAGCTATGTGAACTGGATCTATAGTATTTTGCTACAGGATATTTTCCCATGCCTATTTGATTCTTTTCTTACTTACATAGAAGCTCAGAAAACAGGCTGAAAGGAACCTCAAGAGGTCATCTAGTTCATCCCTCTGCCCCAGGAGAGGATTACTCGTGCTCTGTGCTCTGCTAGCACTTTAAAAACCTCCAATAAATGGAACTTCACAGCTTCCCTAGGCAAGCTCTTCCACTGCCAGTTATCCTTACCACTGAAAGTTTTCTTAATGCCCTTTCTGCAATTCATAAACTTTTCTTATTGTCCTATCTGTAATGGAAAAGGGCAAGAATTTCCATCTTCCCCCCTTATAGGTCTCACCTACTTGAAGACTTTCTGCCTCCTTCTCTAGACTAAACAATCCTAGAGCTTTGGTGGTCCTTGTTTTCAAGACCTTTGGACATCCCTGCTATCCTCTGGACTTCTGCCAACGGCCCACATCTTTCTTAAACTGTAGTTCTAAAATAGGACAAAATTTCACAGCTGAGGTCTTCCCAGCATGATGTGGATGGAAATGATTTTTGTGTGTGCATGTTAGAGACAAGACTCCTGAGTCCTGTATTTATTGTAATAACATGGACATTCCTGACTGATGGTTAATTTATGATCTCATACAAACCCCAGGTCCTTGCATGCAGAACTTGTATGTCAATGGTCAATCAGATCCTGTATTTGTGCAATCAATTATTTGTATTTAATTACAGAAAATTTTATTTGTTCTTATTGACTTTTACCCTTTCTTGGTCATTTCTCCAATCTGTAAGATCTTCATGAATTTCCAGCATGCTGCAGACCTTCTAGCAGGATGCCATCTCCAAATTAATAAGCATCTTATCTAGTCAGTAGTGCTAGTTATTATTTAAAGTACCAGACCAGTAACAGGCTTTTAGAATATGCTAACCCTTACACTTCTCTTCTGAGAGTAATCTGAATATAGGTCTTCTTAAGAACATTTTTTCACACTTTGTGTTCCCATCTTGCATAAGTTTATTTTCAGTCTGTTTCTCAAAGTTGCTGATATGAATACCACAAGGCACTGTCAAAATTTCGTTAACTCAAGGTATATATCCAAACAGTCTGGAAGATTCAAATCTCTTATTTCCAATGTTTCTGTAGTATACATGCTCATTCTTGGCTACAGAATTGGTCTTCTGAGCTCAGACCAAAAGCCCTGTCCCCAGGGTGATGATTCTGCCAAGCTGCAAAAAAATGCACTTAGCTATAATTCTTCTGCAATATTAACATTTTAAATCTACACAGCTAACAGAACTGTCATTAGTCTGCCCTTCCTGAAGATATATAATTTGCTTCATTAAGGATATCATTGAAATACTGAAATAAGCTCTTCCTTCCCTCCCTCCTAAATACAGTAAAATGTGAAGGGTCAATTCATGGTTGTCCAGGAGCGCTGGGAACTCTCCCTGTCATGACATCCTATGTATTGCAGGGTCCAGTGGGACATGGACATATGAATTTAGGGGGGGAGCTGTGCTGATCCATAGCAACTCAAAAATATAAAGGTGAAAGCCATCTCACAGCCAGCCTCCTAGCTGAAGAGATTAATTGCACTCAGTGAGACTTATTTGATTGATTACTTGGTCTCACGAGTAATAATGGGTTTCCTGAAGACTAAAGAGAGTAATACAGAAAAGTCAGAAAGAAATATGGGGACATATTAAAAGGTAACTATAAAAGGGAGAAAAATAGATATGAAACCACAAGGCATGTAATTAACTTAGCATGTGACTAGATTTGTTTGTTTAATTATTCAATGCAGCTTCATAAAGCTCTGAAGGAAGTTCATAAGTGCCTTAAAAAACTCACAGAATTCACTTTAACAAAAGGTCATTAAATTTGTGAATGAAAATCCTGGTCTTAAGCTCAATGACACCTCATGGTTCATTCATACTGCGATCTCTCCTTACTCTAAATGTGGAGTCCTTGACACTTTGGGAGTATTCATGTGGCTTAATTTAGGACTTTTAGTTTAGACATCCTGAATTGCTCTCTAGAGGTTGCATTGACACTGTAGGGAGCTTGGCCTTCAGATAGACCTAAAGTTAGAATGTGTCAATGCTCTCTTCTGTGTGTACGAATCCTGAAAGGAAAATATTCTGCAACCTACCAATGCCTCTGCGAGATTGTGAATTCTACAGAGAGGTGACACTGTAAACAGGAAATCAGGGAGGCAACTCATATTTCCATCGATATGGTAAATGCCAAATGCCTTGTAAAAAGCTTTATACATAACTTTCTACTTCTGGGGAAAATAAAATTCATGGAAAAGAAGCATAGTATGACAAGGCAAAGACTCTAAATAGAGGTTGCATACTTTATACAATTCTGCCAGTTGTGTTTTCCATGAGGGATTTTCTTTACTTTCTCTGTAGTATTTATCTCCTTGTAGTAGCAGAAAGCCTTACATATGGGTAATGTTGTGAGCACTTGGAGGTGCTACTGGTTGGGAAGCCCTGTAGTGAAACCAGCCTACCTGGAAAATGTGGCAGTAAATATCAGATCACTTCCCTGGAAATTGAGCAAAATTAGTGACCTTGCTTAGGATGAGGGCAGAAAAAAACATAATCTTACTGAGGAGAGAAGACCTTAAGCAAAAAGAAACAAGACTCAGAGAGGGACGAGGTGATGGGAAAGCTCTGCAGAATGCAAGTAACCTTAAGGACTCTGCCCAAGGAACGACAAGGAGCAATAAAGAAACTCAGGGCTTGCAGGTGCACTGGGGAGTTCGGATGTTTTGTTAGATCTGCATATTTCTTTTAGTGTTTGGCTCGCAGCAGAATTGTGTTACAAAGTCCAGGTGTTCTGTGTTTCAGCTGTTCCCTACATCTGGAGAGGTGAACTTTGAACCAGGGAGCCTGCAGCACCCCCGACCTGCAAAAGCACAGTAACCTGCAAGTGGGAAGGATTGGGCTGTCACCAGGCTTGGTTTGGCACCTCTGATTTAAGACTCAACTTCTGCAAAAGAAAATGGAGCCTATGGCAGAGCTAACACCAGAGAGATCAAATGGGAATCTCTGTAGAGTCACCATGTTGCTGATCTCAACATGGCAGCCATCAGATTCAGCTTGCCATAAGAAAGTGAGTCTAGCCCTGAAATCATGCATAGATTTAGAGCAATGAGCAGTGTATCCTATCCCCGCTAACCTCTGTGCAAGCACAGTGTTCTAAGCCCTTCACAAATTCCCTCTTAGTAACAGGAAAAAAAAAAGAACAAACCAAAAGGCATTTTCCTGGTTACTCTGAGGAGAATGGATATGCTTGTATGCACACACGCAGGAGATGTGAAGGTCCGAAGGACACAACATCAGTGCTGCCCAAATGAGCATTGACACAGCAAGAAATCCTTCGTGCTGCCAGCTGTGCTGAAACCTGCTGTCAGGGACTGTTCATCCAGAGTAATGCCTTGGCAGTGGGATGACTGTTTTGTCAACGCTTCCCCTTGATGACGCTGAGGTTACTTAAATCTGGTCTTGCCCATTTTTCATAGCAACATTAACCTCTCTTTCCATTTCCTTTCCCTCCTGTCTATGCCTGGCGTTAACATGTCCAGGTTATCTTGCTGGAAAGCTCTGTCTGGGTCACTGGTAGCTGACCAAAGCAGCATCCTGATGATGGCCATGAATACATGATGGGCAGGAGGAAGGTTTAGTTTTTCTCTCTTGGATGAAAAATCCCTTTTGTATCCTTCAAATTGAAGGAGATTCCTGAGTCTCCCTTAAAATCGAGGTTGTGGCGAATTTTGTCCTCTGTCTCAAAGTGGAGGATCAAATCCTTTGAGTCACATAGGGTTTGTATGATGTAGTCTACAAATAACAAAAAAAAAAAAAGGGAAAAAAAGAGAAAGAGAAAAAGAATGGCAGACCTAATTCATGCACTTCTAAAATTGTTATTATTTTTCAGCTGGGGAAGGAGGAGACAGGATGTGGTAGAAAAACATTTACAGGAGTTTGGCATGTAAAAACCTGAATGATGGATTAACAGCTTATGCCAGATTTTACCTGCCTTTAAGCAGGTAACATTTCTTAAAGCTCAACATGCTCCTGCTTGCCTAGAGCTATACTTTTCCCCTCCAGATGAGTGAAGCCAAAGAACCTTGTGCAGCTTTCATTAGCTCTAACTTTCTCTCAAATGTTTTCTTCTGCAAGTTTAATTTCACTTGTGAAAGCAGTGGCACTTGGGAAGGACGTATATAAATGAGGAACCTTTTTCCCTACAGGTTTGGTTCTCAGTTTTAATGGTGGGGGTTACCTGAGCTCTCTGGGACATGCAGCCAGTGCAGATGCACGCACTCCGTCACAAGGCTAAGGGCAGGAGCTGGAATGCAGAGGATAAAGCAGAATGTAAATCCATTCAGTGCAGTAATTTAAGGTGTGGGAGGTCTCCTCTTATGCACAGAAAGGTCCTGTCAGTAAACGAAGCAGGAATCTTTAGCCTGCAAAACAGAGCTGTCTTTTGAATCTCTGGTTTCCCCTCTTCATTGTGCACCTAAAAAAGGAAACATAAAGCATCATTTTTTTCCCTCCCTGCTTTTGCAAAATGTCGACAAAACAGATAGAGGTTGAAAATGGCTACTGTAAGTGTTGGTAACAGCGCAGCCTTTCCCACTGCATTGGAAGTGAATGGTTCCTTTTCTGCCTTTTTTGGCATGTCTCGTGGTATCTCTCATAGGAATGGAAGTTTATCCTCCATGTCTTGCCTAATTTTCCCCTACATTACTTTAGTTTTCCCACGGTAAGATTAAGCTATTCTATATACCATCAGTCCCATAATAGTCAGTGAACTTTAAATGAACTCTAACATCTAGACACAAGTCATTACATTATCCTAATAAGTTCATTGGATAGCTGAGTATTTTAATATTAATCTCCCTACTAAATGCCTATATACACTGCACAGACTTTTGTACAAATGGCTCTCTCCTTGGAGCACAGGGTGTCTGAAAAGGCCAACTCATTTTGAATGTGGCACAATGTGATTTAGTAATATACCCCTGGAGCAAAGTGGAATTTGTCATCTGAACCAAAATTCAAAATGTGAGTAACTCCAGCCCTTGCAAGCCTTGAAAATGGGACCTGGATGAGGATAGAGGTGGGTCTGGCCTCTGACAGGGTGAGCAAGTGCAAGCAGCAGGGCTTACACCATGGTTTTAGAGATGTTCCCCTTCCTTCCATTTCTGTAAACCATTTCTTTGTCATTCTTGCCTCTTTATTCTATAAGAAGTTGGTGTCCTCTGTTGCCTGACAATGACATTTAATAGATCTCTCAATTAAATAAAAAAACTGAATACAGGACACTTCATTTTTATTGCTTTAGGACCTTTGTTCTGGGGATGTGGTAGCCATATGCTACTGAGACTTTGCACTAACACAGCTCTGCAAACAAGGTTCTTTATGAACTGGCTTATTTGAGAAATTAATAATTTATATCAGCATTCCCCTTTAGTAAATAGGACAGTTTATCACCCCCCATCACCATCACTAGTGCCTTCTCTTCCCTCCCTCCAGTTCAAATGTAGTAAGACAATGGGTGGAAAAACATAGGATTGAGCACTGGTTCTCCAGTGTCCCCTCCCGGGCCTTATTGTAGAAAGGATGGTTTGAGTCCTGACCTTGTGTATCATCTTGACCCAGGGTAAATATCTGCACAAGAGGTGAATGAGTTGGTCTGGAGAGGTAGCAGCACTGTTTAGCCCAGTCTGCTCACTTAATGTGAGGAACTCCAGCAGCAAGTGGTGGGTAGCCACACATCAAACCCTACCTGTTAATGGGCAGGTTTGAAATTTTGGTCCTCTCTTCTGCCTTCAGAAACCTTTCTATGGTCTCCAGTACTTTTCCTCCAGTTACATCAAGAACACAGTCTCCAAAAATGTGAAAGGTTACATTTTAGCCAGCCAAGAGTAGTATTACTTCATAAATATTTTGGAAAAGCCCAAAACTTAGATAAAGGTCCAGAAAGCTACTTGGGCCTGATCGAAGACCCATTTAAGCCAATGGGTTTCATTTTTTTTGGTATTGCTTTCAATAGGCTTTGGATCTGGTTGCCTGTAACAGCTACTACAAACCAGCTCTTGAATGAAAATTGGGTGAAGAATTTCCTGCCTGTCCTATTGTGGTGAAGCAGCAAAGGAGGAGGGGGAGCACTGCTTTTAAAGAGATAACTATATTAAAACCCATTTGGCTTCAGATGAAAGGTGGCCCAAGCTTCCAAGCCTATCATTTTAAGTATTTGCAGGACTTAGAAATTGCACTGAAACATTGGCAGGAGCTGAACTCATACAAAATAACACTACAGAGCAATTTAAAAAGAGAGCACAGGGAGGTAAAAAAGGTGAGGCAGTACAGTTCCTGAAAACAGGGGCATTCTTTCTGGATTAAAAGAATATATCTGCAGACAATTTACTTAAAGAAGACCACTTATGTTCATTCTTTACTGGAATAAAGAAGTTTAACCTCCAGTTCTCACAGGATATGGGTTTATGATGGTTTGTAACAACAAGCAAGACTATCTGGCACTTGGTTTATATGTATTTCTTGCCCCATGATTCCTCATGTGAGGTTCTTGATCTGCCCTCATAGTAACCCATTTTATATAGTCTAGAAAGAAGAAATAATCCTGTATTTTCTATTGGAGGCAACAGCAGAATTGATCAAAGCAGAATATACCTTCTCCACTATCTACTGGAAGGAAGGTCTAATTTCCCTGCATTGACACTGCAATACACCACCATCCTCTAAAAATTCCTGAGAAGCCTGTATTTCATTACAGCTTGGCCTGGACTTGGTGGAAGTTCAAATCTTTTGAATGAATACTGGTCCAGTTTGAAAAAAAAACACTACTTCCCTACTTGTAGATTTTCACCAGAAAACCCCTTTGCATCACAGACTGGACCATATCATGCACAGACCTCTACCCCTTTTATTCTAGTGCAAATGTTATATTTTGGCAGTTTCTGCTTCAGTTACTGGCTCAAGCCAATCAGAACTACAGAGGTCTGGTTTATGCCCATAAGGAGTCATGGGGTAGGAGTATTCCTCTGAAGAAAAGTCTTTCTGCACAGTCATGTAAAGAAACATCAGAAGTAGGACAGATATCAGTTTAAAAAATATGCCACTTTCTTACAGCTCCAGGTTGTACACGCCACAGCAGTGCAACCACAGCTTTTGTTCTACTGGATCAAGAAGATACAAGAATGGCTATGAATTCAAGTTAATCTTAGAAAGTCTGAATGCCATGATCTTGAACATCCCCTCAGATCTGGCTCTTCCACCATTTTTTTCTGCTCCATCTTCAGGCAGCCATGCTTGGACAAGTGTCTCAGTGCCATGTGCCACCACTGCCCTGTCTTGCCTACCGGGCAAGGGTTAAATTGCACAGGAGCGCATTGTTTCTCCTTTCCTGTAATGGGGTCTAGGAGGAAGGTGAGGAAGTGACTAACATGGCTGGTGTACTCCAGCTAAAAGCTGTAGAGCAAAGTAAGCCAAGAATTGCCATTTTGGGTAGTTCCAGTGCTCAGAGGCCATATAGAGCTGTATCCTGCTTCTGATGGTAGGAAGAGGCAGTTGCTCAAGAGGGATTAGAAGCAGCATGGCTTTATGGAGATGCATCCGTGTGAGTATTTTCCTGTTTGCAGGAGCAATTGGGATTTCCTGTGCTAGAGGGTGCTGAGGCTCTTATTCAGGTCTCCCTGAGCACAGGACTAGCAAACCCCATGAGGAAATCTGGATGGGTGCATTGTTCTATGTGGGCTGGAACAGGAAAGCTAACAACTTTCCTGGAATTAAGACATAAATGAACACATTGCTTATAAAAATTACTTCCGAGATAAGTCATTTGTAAAGTGTAGAGAAGTTTATGACATATAAGGCAATCTGTACTGAGGCAGCTGTGAGAAATGCAATTAGCTAATTGGCAATGTTTTTCCTAAGTGCTACTTTAGTAGGAAAGCTAAACAAGTTAGAAAGGACATGGTGCTTGGCTAAGAACTAACTGGATCATCCCAAAGAGTGTTATTTAGGGTAGGAAGTGGGAGTTTCCCTGTCTCCAGTGTCATTATATGTTTAGAGTGAAGCCTATTACAAACTACTGCATAGCAAAGCTTCTTTGCCACCTGGGGAAGGCACCAGTGTCTGGGCATGGGGGTGAAGTGTGTTATCTGCCTTCAAAGGGAAAAAGAAAGGAGAAGCCAAGGAGAAAACATTGAGACCTCTGAAAGAAAAAGTTGCTTTTAATCCAGATTTAACCTAGATTTCCTCCTGTCTGAAAATATTCTTGCTTTTAACAAGTGTGCTATTGCCAGTGCTTGTCTACGCCACAGACTCTGTAGCTCAGACTAAATAACAAAATTGAGAAGTGGTATTGAAGTGTTCCTTGCTGTAATTCACTGGGGAGGTTTCTGTGCGGTAGGCATCAAAAGGAAACATTCAAAGGAACCAACAGGAAGATAGCTGATCTCTAGGCCATTTTATTGCTTGTAAAACTTTATTGGAGGTAGAAAGAGCAGGGATAGTGTTTTCACTGTGAAATCATAGAGCATTATCTTAGTGTCAAAACAAAAATGAGTTCACTTCTTCAAAGATTAACACTTGGTACCAGCTGGAGCAGTATCTAGCACCTCAAGAGGTTATTATTACTTCTAGTTTTCAGTTAACAAATTCCCTTTCAAACAGTGTCTTCAGGAATTTACAGACCACCTATGTCTGGAATGCTTACACAGAAGTTATAAATAAAATTATTTGCTAAAAATGTTTCCTAGTACAAACAGACTGGGTTTACCAATGTAAACATGCTATATGTATTCACGTATATTTTAAATTGGTTACTGTGATTCCTTTAACATTTGCTTGCAAGATAACGTGATGTGAGCACATTACATATTTCCAGCATTTTCTTAGTGAGGAGTGGCAGTTAAAGATTGGAACACTAATGAAAGAAGAGTTTTAATCCTCCTCTCACTCATCTGTCCACATACTCATTTAAGCACCTTACATTCAGTAACAGATTTCAGTCAGCCTGTAATACCATGAGATGAGGAAGTTATTTAATAGATGGGGAGAAGCCAAACTGGGCAGACAGAATCATCAAGGGTGCACGTTGCTCAGTTAGGAGGTGAACTCAAGTTCCTATAGTCTTACAGAACACGTCTGTTGTAGTTCTGGAAGAACTGATCACATCAGAGTTACTTACTGTTGCTGCTAGCTAAAACAAGGCAAAGATGCTTTGTCAGAGGAATCCAGATCTTATTCGATATGACCCATGTGGTTTTTCAAAGTCCATAGCTGAAAATGGAGAGCTAGGGAAAAGCAGGTTGGTGAATATGGATTTTTATTTCTTTTTTCAACCAGAATGCCACACATGATTTCCTTAATTTGCTGAAACTAGTTACATTGCATACCAAATTAATTTTCATGGTTTTGCGAGGAACTGTTTTTTTTTTTAAATAGGAAAAAAATACAATGATTCGATGAGTTTCCTCTGGAAACTTGTTATGTTGAAGTTGCTGGAGAGGTAACAGTAGCTATACAAAGTTGTTTTTTTTCTTTTTTCAATTTTCATCTTATTTCTACCTTGCTTAAACCTGTATCTCCAACCTTGCAGAGACTTAAAGAAGCAGCAATAGTTTTACCTACAGGAAGCTACGCTGAATAAAGGTAGCACATCTTGTATAGCCATTATCAATTAGAAAACGTAAAAATAAACACTACCCTATGGTAACATTCTCAAGCTTTGCACAGACTCTGAGTCCACAAGGTGTGTGGTCATCTCCTACCCTTTGCATGGTTTCCATCCCATGTCTCCACATTTATAACTCAGCCACCATACTACGCATATGTTGAATGGACTCAGTGAGGTGCCTGCCTTGGAGTGCATTACTTCCCTAAATGGGAATATTTTTAGCCAGTACTTTTACTCTTTTTCCTCCTCACTAAACGATGATCTTTAAAAAAATATCCCTAATTTTATTTGCCTTTTGCATACAATAAAACAGCCAAAGATTTATTTCCTTCTCTATCCAGAAAGAAAGCAAAAGGTACTGGAGGCAATACAGCTTTTCTAGTTTTCACTAGCTGATGATCTGGCTTGATGCAATCACATTGTACACGCCAATAAAACTGAAAGGTAACCAGCTGTTGTATTCCAACTGCTACATGTTTGGAAGGAATTTTGCAATATGTGATTTGTAAAAATTACTTTTATATGTATTTAGTATAGCAATGAATATTTTCTGAACTGTAACTCTTCCTCTAATTTTGATTTTCTAGGCAACCCTAGCCAAGTCATTGCAAAGAACACGACATCAGAATGAAGTTATTGCAACAAAGCCGGACTCAGTGTCAATAAGACAATGTCAATATAATCTGTTAACAGCAGAAATGCATAGGAATTTCCTCTTAAATCTTGAAAAATGTATTTCTAAGAAACTGGAGGCCTCAAAATTAATTTTAAACATTTCTATAGAGACTTTTTGGGTAATAGTTAAAACACTATCAGTTGAAATCTGAGTCAGTTCCTTATATGAATAAAATTCATTCAGCATACACAGCATGCCTTACTGCAAAGCAAAATGATCCTTAATACATTACATGTTAGTTTTCATTTGGAAAGAGACAAAAGATTTTGATGGCAAAGCATATATATTGTAGTAATGCACACAGCCCCACTGCACATACTTTAAAGGGCAACTGCTTCTCTGATTTATGCAGCAAGTTCACTGGTCTGGTCTCTGTAGGGATAAGAAAACAAACAAAATGTGCCGTGTTTCAGAAATAACATAGATCTCTTAGACCATGATAGAAAAGCAGCTGCTAACTTCACATAGCAAGAAGTGTGTGAAATGTCTTGGTGGAACAGCCCCATCTCTGGGGCCAAATCCAGCCTCGGATAGCCATGACCCACATGGTAGAAGACCTATAATAGGCCAAAAGAACCATCTTGCCAACTGCTGTGTCCTGCATATGCACACATAATAAGGGTAAAGCAGGTGATTGCCCTTCCTCAGTTCTCCTTCAGGTTTTGGCTGAACTATAGCTTTGAGACCACTCAACTGCAGGCAGCATGCAAACCTTTGGGTTTAATAGCCACCAGTGGACAGATCCTCTGTTAGTTTACTGAATTATATTCAGGATCTACAGCCTTTCATTGCTTTGTGTGGCGCTAGGGACTTGTTTCTGTATTTGATTATTACCACAGAGAAGAAGTTTTTCACTGGTCCAAGGGAAACAGCCCCTGAGCTGTAATTTTTCTCTTCATGATTTAAACAGGACACAAGTGGCTCTGAAATAAAACACTGCAAAGGCATCCCTGGACAGCATTTTAGAGACACCTCCAACTGTGAACATCCAATGACTTATGTTTGAGGAAATTAAAATCCGTGTGCCCAGAAAAGGTAAGCCCTGATGTTGCTTTGGATAGGATCTTGGGCAGGGTGGTCAAATTGCTGAGCTTTGTGTCCAAAAGCCAGGACACACACCTGAAGCTTGGGGTGAAAGGCAACTCCATGAGTCAAAAGCATACACTTGCTAGGACTCACCTGCAGCCCTGACAGGACAATGCCAGTTTTTGATAACTGAGCTCCATTTGATCTCACCTTTCACTAGGATGAGTCTGGCAAACAGAATGGTTCCTTTTCTGGTAACTAAGTTAAAAAAAAAAATAAAATTAAAAATTGACCAATTTTGAATGATGGGCAAAGATAGATACAGAGAAAATACATAATGATAATGCTTATTTTTCAGAATGTTACGTAGTGTTTCAGTGAGCAGGGAGTTTTCTTTTCTCTTCTAAGCCATTACAACCCATCAAGTCAAACCTCAGCATCTAAAAGATGTAAGTAATTAGGCGCTGACAGAAACAAACCATTTTGCATCTGTGTCTATTGTGTCAGCAACATTAATGTAGGACCCACTAGAAAAGCTGATATGGTCAATAAGTCAGGAACTAGAATACTTTCTGCTTCCATAATTGCTCCTTTATGTTAGGAATTTGCATTTTAATAACTCTCTAATTATTTATTTACTCAGTATGGTCCATGGTATGCAACTTAAGGTGTTTTAACTGCACATTTAATTGACTGCTCATAATAGATATTGGTGACATATATGTAATTAGAAAGACAGTAAAGTATCTATTACATGTAAGTAACAGTTACTGTTCTATTTCAGGGCTCTTTTTAAGGAAGATTGCAGAAGTAACTAAAGACCTAATCTAATCCAATCACAAGAGCTTCTACATTTTTAAATGTCTTCATTTGCAAAACGGAGGAAAACCAAAAGCTTCAAAAGCTAAAACGTTTTGATCTCTGCTTGTATCATCGTGTCTCTCCCACAAGCCATTCTGATGGGTGGAGCTTGGGTTGTCTGTCTGGACTTTGATGCTTAACCAAATGTCCTTGCTATTGTAGTCTTAATCCACCTTTTAATACTGCCTGAAATGCGCTTAACTTGTGGCTGAATTAATGATAATTGTGAGCTCCTTGGCATCAGATATATTCTACCTTAATACTACTTTAGTGCCTGGAAATTCCAGTTCCTGGCGTCAAGAGGCTCCAGTCACTTCTGCAATTTCTAGAAATAGCTGTGACCTGCCTTTTTGCACCATTTCTCTCCTTTCAGACTAATATGAGCTCCTGGAAACAGAACACTATTGAAGCACAAGCTTTTTTAGTGCTTACTGCTTGGTAAATTCATTTTTCCTATTTAATTACAGGTTTCATGTTTAGAGTACGAAGAAGGACATCTTGTAAAGGTACCTTTTCATGTGTGGAGAGACCATAAAAATGTAGGTAGGGGCTTCTTTTCCACAGCGGATGCCCCTGTGGCATTCAGAAATGCCTCACTGTTGTTATCAAGTGGACCTGTTTAGGAAAGAAAGACAAAAAAAAAACCACCCTAAAGTACAACCAACTCCTACTTGGTTACCTCAGACCAGACTATTTGGTTGTGTGGGACCAAATGTCAGGCTAGACAAAGAAGGCAAGTATACAGTGAGTTAGACTATTGTGGAGAAAGAGAAGGAATAAAAACAATGCAGACAATAGTGACATTTCTGTCAGTCCAGTGGGTGCAACCCACCACTTGCCTGTTCTGAAAAACTTGTGGGGTGCAAGTTCTCATAGTTAGCATGGCTGTTATTAAAATCCATAAAAACATATATGAGCCATTAGCTTTCCTATTCTTAATAACTGCAATTTTGTGAGTCAATCTAGATGAAAAGAGTTTAATTAAAAGTTGCCCTAATTAGTGTGATTATGGCACCAAATAAAGAGGATAACACGTTAATGCTCCTCTGAAGCATACTTCTTTTTCACCTCTCCCCTTCTGTTGAAAGATTTAGTATTCGACTGACTCAGTAAATTACTGATTCATTAATTTATGCTTGGGGGATGAGAAAACTATTTTCAATAGAATTAAATCTACAACCTACTAATGTAAGAGACTCCTTGTGAGACTCCTCACACTGTAAATCAATCCATTTCTCCTAGTTCAGGGTTTGGAGCATGAGCTAAACTTGGTTTTTTACCATGAGGGTTCAAGAATTGTTTATTTTAATTTCAGGCAGGGTAGATGGTGCTTGTCATTAAGTCAGCTGAGCTGATGAGCTGGGAAGGAGGTAGAATGAATGTACAGGATACAAAAGCTGATAAAAAACTTCCTTTTACACAGGACCATGAACCACTTGCCAATGTAAGATTAAATGTGCAGACAGCCAGGGAGAATCCAGTTCCAATCACATTGACTGTCATAAAATCTATCTATCTATCTATCTATCTATCTATCTATCTATCTATCTATCTATCTATCTATCTATCATCTATCTATCTATCAGTCTATCTAATGGTATCAGCATCTTTTTACTCAGCTTTACACTATAACGGTATTCATCATACTAATCCTATTAGGTAGATATTATCACTGTCAACATTCCTGACAGGAGTTTATCACCACTCCTATTGTTCCACTCCTTTTGATTACTTAGTAGACAAGAAGTAGATGTCTCTTCCAGCCAGTAGACTCAGATGCTAAAATTTAAGACCTAATTGGATCCTCACACCTTTGGTCCAAAGCAACTTGGAAATATTAAACCACTAAGGTACTTAAGGTGATGATTCACATAAGTCATGCTCTTTCTTTGCAATGAGGGTTCACCTACAACACAAATAAAACACAAGCAGGGGATCTTCTTACGACAGAGCTGTTACTCAACCAGGTAAGAAAACAGCTAAAGCATAGAGAGCGGATGGGATCTGTCAAGTTTGGACTTCCTTTCACCAGCAAAACAATATTGTTTCTATTTTTCTTTCTGAAAACTTTTGAGAAAAGGATGCCAGAATTTGAATGGAAACATGAATGCACTTGGAAAGATCCTAGACAAATTTGCGAATCTTTCTTCTTTCACAGACCTCTGTTTTCTAAACAGCATCCAGCCCTGATAAGCTTGGAGTATCAGTGCAAGCGTGCCAGATCATTAACCAGATACCTAGTAACATCTCAGTCAAGCCAAGGAAGATAATATACCTTTCCCAGCTTTCATGTATGCAACCATTGGATGAGGTGCTCAAAGGTCAGTTATTTTTAAGTGCAAGCACATTTTGTGTAATTTTCTTTGTAGTAAATGTACTAATCTTTCATATGAAGAACATCTGTGTTTTCTTAGGCCCTCTTTAAAAGGTTGTGCTGACATGGGATTAGATAAATCTTCATATTTTGTTTAACATCGTTTCTATTCTATTAGTAGTTTTCATAATTTCACGGTTAAATCATGCAAAAATGAGACTGGCCATACATCTAGATCACATTTTAAATCAGAAAGACAAAGTCACCTGCAAGTTGTAAAATATAAAGCTTAATAAGCACAAAACCCCATACAGCTCAAACAATAACTGAAGGGGAATTTATTTCAGCAAAGTCTTGAGGAATGACCTGAGTGAGGGCAAAAAGTTCTCTAGCTGAGAGCAGAGGACAGAGCTACTGCTGGACTTGTTGGAGAAATCAAGGTCAGCTCCTGTGGACTGGGATCACATGCCAGGAAGGGCAGCAGTTGGGAGGTGAGTGATAGCGAGTCTGGATTTATCTCTTGGATTCAGCACATGTCCCCAGATTTGGCTGGAAATCTGTAGATGTGTCTGTGACGATCTTACAGACTGGTCAGAGAAAAACTTTAGTGTGTTGGGGGTTCAGCATAGTTGTAGCCTGAGGTGATAAACAATTATGCAGGCTCATGTATTAAATCCTTGCAGGTTTTGAACTTCCAGTGAATTGAACTATGCAGCCATTCTCTTCTCTCCTGTAGTCCAGCAGTCACTGCACATGTGGGGGGCTGGTCTGTTTGCAAAATATTTGCAAGCACTGAAATGACTGCTGGAAGTGCCTTATAAATATGCTGAAAAATTAACATCAATTACTGAAGAAAAGCCAAATGACTGACAAAGTGGACTTCAGAAGGACAAAAAGTCTGCTTCTTTTCCCCTACTATTTCTATGAACCACTTAAGCTCATCAAACCTAATACCAGATGAATTAATTTTTAATGCTCTGTGGTTCATGAAGAAATACAAAAATTTTACAAAAGATGTTTAAAAAATTGCAAACAAATCACAACTTTCCTGGAAGTTCAGTTTCTCAATAAGGTCATAGCAGATGTTTAGCCCTATACTAAGATTTGCATAGGCTCCTGAAGGTGCTGGGCTAAGGAAAAAAAAGGCCAAGTGTTGATGGAGATTTTGGGACAGCTGCTTCACAAACCATTTTGATCCAGAGAGTTCTAGAGGGAGAATTGTAGGAAAGGGAGTGGGTGGCTTCAGCCCCAGTCTTTCTTTAAAAAAGCTTGAACAGAGCTTTGTTAGCAGTGCAGCTCTTACAGCTTTCTTGGTTTAATGACGAGAGATAAAATAGAGAATTTTGATTTCTACCTCAATAAAGCCCCAGTATCTCCCTACTCCTCTGAGTTTCATGTCTGATATACCTTGAAGGAGGAATCTCTTTGAAGGTCAATCAGTGAAGAAAGCTGTGCTACTTCTTATCATGGCTGGGCTCCATTTTCAAGGCAAGGAAATTCCAGTGAACTTCAAGATCCATCAAGGTGGTTTAGCTCTTATTCATCACCCTCCTGGCATCCAATCTTGAAATTCTTAATGTGATTAGTGCTGAGGAAACAATTTTCATCCTCCTCAGCTTCACTCACAATCCCTATAGAGCACAAAACTTGATGATAGAGAAGGGGAGGTTCACTTAAAGTTCCCCTGTTCATAGCTGGAGTGAAATGGCATGGCTTTGTCCTTGGCTTGTGATTTCATGGAACATGAATGTCTCTTTATTGCATGGCAAACAGAGTCAGAACAATTATACAGATCCACAATAAAAACACTGAAAAGAGAGAACACAAAACTTGAACTATTGTGGCAGAAGTAACATCTCATATGCTAGCTATGTATGGTCAGCAGGGAGAAATGCCTGCTAATATTTTAACATTGAAGTTCTAAGTAATTCCACTTTTCTGTAAAGTCTCTGGCATCTGGTATGTTATTAAGTAACTCTGTAGAGATCTGTTAAATATATAAGCTCTCTGCACAAAGGATACATCCTCTTACTAGATTTCTCTCTTTAACCCATACTTTCCTTTGATACTTGCATGATCCACAGTTGCCAACCACAATTTGGCAAGCATGATTTAAATACTTCAGTAGGACAAATAACTCCCTGCCATCTTCACAGGTTTATGGTCAGAAACTCTGTTGCTCTGCAGACTGAAATTTCCCATTGCTTTCCTACAAATCCTAATGATCTTGGGCTTACCTCATAAGGTACAATTGCAGATTTCACTCCAAAAGATCTAACTTCTTATAAAGGTATAGATTAAGGTTGGCCAACCATGGCAAGTGACTATAATGATAAAAAAGGTTTAAACAGATGACAAGATCGAGCAGCCCTGGAGTATGATTCAGGGGTGGCATTCAGAGAAAATGCCAGATAAATGTCATTAGAGCAGTAGGGATCTCAGAATGGAGGTACCACTTCCTCATATTGCCATTGTCACAAGGAAAGGTCTTTGCTAGAATAAGAAAAGATAAATACAAGAGCATGGCTAACATGAATAACTGAATCAGTACAGTAAGTAGTGGAAAGCTTGTGGCCTCCTCAGCTTTTGCATGCTTTTGCTAGCACAAGTCTTACAACAGAGGAGGACTTTTACAATAGCCATAAATCCCAAAGTCTTTTGCATATGGCATCTACCATCATGATGAGTGGAAAAGAAAAGCTGTAGAAAAAAAAAAAAAAAGCTTGGTTCTATCTGAAACAGTGCCAGTGGCAGCTGGTGCCAAAGCAAGTGAGTAGCAGAATTTGCTTGAGCGGACATGGCAGTTCAAAACTTGGTTTTTCCTAAGACAGAGAAGGCAGGATGTTAACATTCAGCCCTTGTCTTGTCCTTTTTCTCTCAGCAGGTTAAATTGATATAATTATCATGTGTTCATTATGAAGAGGGAGAATGCTGTAACTATACAGTTAGTTGGCTGTAACAGTGACCAGAGAAGTGGAACTCGCCCTGAATAATGCAGGAATTTAGAATATAATATCTAGTATTGCTGATTTGGCTGTGGAAGAAAGAAAACTAATATCATTAAAATCAAATATAAGGAAAAGAAAAGAAAGAAATCACCTTTCACAGCCCCATGTTCCTACTCTTTCCTGTTCGTACAACAAAAAATACTCATGGCGTCTATAAGAGTTATCTACACAAGTGTTAAATGAATTGGAAAGGGATCAAAAAGTTAAATATATACCTGCTAACAGCAAGGGTCTGAATGTATCCATAACTGATGTAGGGAGGGAGCTGTGCAATTAACTCTAATGTGGAGTGATTGGAAACAGCTTGCTCAGTACTTCTGAATGCTTTTCCTGAAGCATGGCATATTTTCTTAATAAGAAATATTGTATCATCCCATGTCTGCAGGATCTTCTCTTTGCTCTACCCCACTCCATGATTTTAATAATTCCATTTGCATACCTATGAAGACCTTGATATAAGGCTATGGAAGTTAAAGTGACCCTTTTTGCTCACTTCCATAGGGTTTAAATCAAGCTCTAGATAGCTTTGTCTCCCTGACTTTTGCTTTCACAGAATATTTGATTTTTTTGTTACTTGCTTGTGTATTGCAGACCCAGCTAAAGTGGAAATCTCTGCTTCCCCTGTCAGGGGAGACCCACCTTCTAAGACTTTATCTTAACCGGAAATGATTATCTGGGTTATTCAGAAACCTTTCTGTAAATAACACTCCTGACAGATGCTTGCATAATTAGAGTCCCTCATCAATATGATACCTTGTAGCTTAGGATAAAGTTTTAATTGATTTGTGAAATATTCTAAAATCCAGCTGAACAGTAGTTTATGTCCAGTGAGTTTATCTTTGTTTTTCACTCCTTGAATTATGTTCAGACAAACTCATCACAACCCTGTTAATCAATGTTTCCTTCTAATAAAACCATACTCTTCAAAATCCATAGCAGAAGCAGTAAAAAGTACCCTTTACTGCAGGGCATAAGTAATTTGCTCATTTAATAATGATTTTAAATGTTTACAATCTAAACAAAACAACAAGTTCCTACTCTTGTATTCAGGTGTGATTTATCCATCTTTCATGATGAGACAAGTTTAATAATTATATAAGCCTTTGGGCTAGTATACATGAGCATTAAAGTGAATTACGACATGATCAGACTGCTAAGGAAAGCCACAGTTATTTTGCAGAAATGGGGCCAAATTCTGCTCCCTTGTAACTGATTGTAATGATATAGGAGTCAGCAGAGTTACCTTCCTGCGAAATTTGCTCTATGCGACCTAATGTAAACTTGAGATTATAACACTGTCATACTTGTGCTGTCTGCTGCCAAGATAATAACACTGCAAGAATATGGTAATTGTTCAGCTTTACATTGCAAGTGTACCTATAACACGCTGTAAAACAATGGGAACAAAACAAGAGATGACTTGAGCAAACAGATTTATAATATATGTGGTTTCAGGGCGCAAAGCATAAAAGGGGAAAGCAAGAGAGTTGTACAGCTACTATAGTTTGACCAAAGATCAGAGAAGTCAATGGGAGGCCTTCCATTTTTCTTTCTGTGAGATTTAGATTAGATCCCTTTGGGGAGTCATAATGAAGTTTATTTCCATTATAAATATACAGTTGATATGTCAAATTATACTACCGTCATGAGAAAAAGATTACAAAGTCACAGCCCAGCTGAATTTCACATAAAAAATGTTATATTAAGTTACTTTTACCAAATTCTAAAGAGAATGACATTTGACAAAGAAAACATTCATACTTCTTAGATACAATCACTAGATTTTATTCTTTCTGTGGTAATAAGTCTATTGCATTCACTAATGAGCAAGCTGTCACTCTTAAAGGTTGATCCTTGCTGACCTCTCTCTGTATCTTCCTCCTGATCTTAACATATATTTTAACAGGAGGAAAAAAAAAAAGTGGGTTTACTCCAAAATATTCAACCGAGTAGGTGTACTAGTTGCAACTAACTCATCTTGAAGTAAAAGTTTTTGTTGTCTCCATGGATTTCTTATTTCAGTGACTGGTTTGATTTACAAATTAGCTTTGATTTTTCCTCTAATGAAGACAAAGCAGTATTGCAAAGGTAACCTCTTCTTTATAGTCATAAACTAGACTGTCTGATTAATGGCTTTCATTCCGAGTCTTATATGTGCATAAACCATATCATGGGATTAACCACAAGTTTTATGAAGACCTCTTTATTTAAAAAATGAATAATACCAGCCAACATGTTATTAATTACACAGAAAATTGATACGGAAAAGAGCCTTTGATAATATTTACACTGGAATCTGTTCTTTCCCTTTGGAAAAATCAAGTAATCAACATGCTTTAATCAAGCACTCAAAATTCAGAATTTTCAACCATTTTTACTCATTATAAACATAATTTGGTTTTGGTGGCTAGAATTCTCATTAGGCTCTGAGGTGGCTGACATGTTTCGATAACTGCAAAAAAAGTAAAAATCTCAGCAATGTGAAAACAAACACATTTATTTGTTTTCCAAATAGACCCTACTTTCTCTCCCCAAATTAAAAACATTTCAATTTATACTGATAAATTTCACATGCCTCTAATTTTGAGGGATATAATTATTTGGTTCTAGATTAATAAGCTCTCCACATATTTTATATTCTCCCATTACTGTATGCACTGACAGGTTGTAAAGAGGACATGACAGAATGAAGCCTAAGAAAAAAATTACAGCAAAGGGATGAAGGAGTGGTTTTCATCTGTCTGTCTCCTAAAGTCTTCAGATGGTGACTAGATGCCTACAGATAAGACATTTTTAATCAAGGAGTTAGAGAACTCCATAGTTGAAATGACATCGAGTGAGTCATAACTCAGATCATCTACCAAAATCTTCAGTCATTAGAATATACATCCCTCTGAATACAGATTAAAGTTTTCCAAGAACCAAAGACTAGATCTTCCTAATCAGTTATTTCAGTGGGAAGAGGAGCTTCAGGGGACCAACATGTCGTTTTTAAAGGACCTAAATGTTAGAGCTGACCTAGGGCAATATTACAGAAGTTGCTGGCTGTAATTCTGGCTCCACTGAGCCCAAGAGGGAGTTGGAATTCAGTGGGGCCATGTTACCACCCAGTGTGTCGATGGGAAAATTGCCAGTTTAAAATTAGAGAAAACTATATAAGATATTTAACCCCAGGAAGCAAAATAGAAAAGGTATTCCAATACCCAGTCCCTCACCTTCTCTCAAACCCTCTCCCCCAAACCAACAATATGGGCTAAATGGAGAGTGACATCAGATTTACTGGTCTGTCTCAGCACAAGATATATGTGAGGCAAGTCTCAGCAGAAGGTGTGTGAGTTCTTCTTACTTCTAACATATAAAATGGGTATCTAAGGGAGTGAGATATTGCATAGATTGGATGAAACAAAGTTCATCAGTAAGTTCACAGCATCACAGAATATTTGAGGTTGGAAGAGACCTCTGAAGGTCATCATGCCCAACCCACCTGCTCAAGCAGGGTCACCTAAAGTGGGCTGCCCATGACTATGTCTCAATGGCTCCGTTCCACAGAAAATTCCAAGGACATACTCCACTCTTCACCATCAAAATTCAATGATAATGCCATCCCACCTTCGAGGTTTGCACTTCTAGGTGCAAACTCTTCTCTTTTTCTGTTTATCATTCACCCATGGATTTTCCAGCAGGAACTGCTTGACATGCGGGTAGCTAATAACCCCTCAGTTGCTATGAGAGTGTAGTTCTAACGACAGGAAACAAAAGGAAGAAGGGGGTACTTTTGGAGTGTTTTATTGTAATTTAAGTAGGCTTCTAAGATATGAAAAGACAGTAATCATGTCAGAGGTTACAAGGAGTTTCTGCACAATTGAAAATCCATGTTGTCCGTCCTAACTCACAGTCCGGGAGAAGGACAGCCAAAGGTAAGTGGCAGAACCAGGAGGATTAAGAGAGCTGTTAGCCAGCTTTGGTTTGTCTCTCCCTCTTATCAGATCACAACTTCACAGTAGCACCTTCCACAGCAAACTCCTTGTAGCCTTTCCAGATTAACTTTCAAGCCTGATTCCCTAGACATGGGAAATTTCAGACACACAAGAGCAGCTATTGGAGCAGAGAAGTTCTCCTGGCTGCGACAAACTGCATGGGATCCCTCTCTGGTGGTGCTTGGTTTCCTTTGCATAAAAGCTCTGCAGGTTTCCCAATGAGATGGAGTAGGTTAATTTGTCATTAGTTTTTAGGAAAATCCTGACAAAGATCAGGACCATGCTGTGAATGTTTGATGGGCATCTGTCTGTGTTTTTTCCAATTGGCTAAGGTTTCCACTGCTGAATATATATTTCAAACTGCTGCAAGATCAATCTGCACTCAACTATTTCACACTGGTAGGTGTCCCAAGGAATGTCACTGAATGAAATAATTTGGGATACAACATGGCATAAGAGTACACAATTGCACTGCTGAGATCTACAGTTTTACATCCACTTATGAAACTACAACAGAAATCTGTCTACTGGTAAGATTTGAAGTTTTATTTTTTTTTTTCCTTGTCAACCAGCTTTTTTAATATTTTAGATGTTATTTCCTGTTTTAATCCATCCTGGGTTGCAGTTCCCAGGACAGAACGAAGAAAATGGGCATCAGTTTAGATTGTCTCTGCCAGGAAATATATAATAATGCTGTCATTCTTAAGAAAACTCTGCAGCAGCAGGCTCAGACAGCTACAAAGTAGAGCACATGCATGGATTTGTCATCCTGCCTTACTCTTAAACAACATTGGCTTCTTTGTCAATTATGAGGAAACAAGGGGGAAAACCCGTTGGAGGTGAGCCACACATTTATTTGTTCCTGAGCTTTTATAGCAGTTCTGGCTGCAACACAATCCTTTTTTTAGAAAGGAGAGGTGAGCATCTGTGCAACTAGTTCAGAAAAGTAAGCAGGTATGTTTGACAAATGCATTTTCTTGACACATGGTGACTTGCGACATCCAAGGACAGGATGTATGTGACTGCATAAATGCGATGCTCATGACAGACCTTGAGTGCTGCTACTTGTCCCCTACAGCTCTGCTTCTGGTACGAAGACGCCATCCGGTATGGGACAGACTCATGGAGTGGAGCAAACCTTGGTGACTAGGTGGCCAGAAACATCCTTTTTGCTCTCCTGCATTAATGTCCACCACCATGTTTCTATTCAAATTAGTGATTTAGTAGCACCAGGTCTTTCATCAAGTTTAGCAGAGGTCCTCCTGAGAGGGGACCCATCTCACTATGCTCCACCTCCTTCTTTTTCACTTAGTCAGATTATGAATAGGTTCAGCTCTATCTTGTGGCCAAATGAATTCTAGACCTATGGACTTAAAGTCCTACCAGTTCCCGCAATAACTGTTACGAGTGTGCCAGTGGGAAGAAGATATCTTAAGAAGTCCCATCATTTGGTGATGTAGATCATTCAATATTTTTGCCTTCGCTTCGTTTGTGGGAGACATCATAAAAATATTTATTTCTAACTGCAAAGAGAAATACCTTTTTCTAGTAGTTTCTGTTTTTTATTTAGGCCATATATGGGAAACAAGGCCTAGTGCTCAAAGGTGCTCTTTAGGTAGTTGCATTCCTCATCCTTACCAGTGCCAGAGACTTGGCCATCCCAGAGGCTAAGGAGTACTTTGGTGAGCATGTGACACAGGCTGGTGGTGACTTAAGAAACATACTGTTCAGGTCTTTATAAAAGGCAGTCTAAATCCTGATGCAGGAGCAAGCAAACAACACCACAGGAACTGTACTTAGACTGATACATACACACAGCCTACCTGAGTGCTTTATGAGGGGGATGGCAGTATTTTTAAAGCCTCCCGGCAAGCACATGTTAAGAGGTTTGGTAACCCAATATGAATTCTAAAATGTACAACTACATCTGTGTCAACACTTAATGAGAAAGCACCTCTGAAGTACTCCAATAAAACACCTGCAACACACATGACTGTTTTATATTGCCTTTAGATAATCACATACCTCCTTGTAATAGCTACCTTGCTGTTTAAGTTGATGTGGTTGCAGCTTATGGAGTATGAAAATTAGTATTGTTAATATTTCTGCTGTAAGTCCTGTTGGCAAAACACATTTCCCTTAAAAAATGAATTTCACAAGTGGTGGATGAGATCTAGTTGAGTGACGCACTTCCATACATATTAGCACATATTTTGCCCAAAATATAGCTACCCCAGTTTAAAGAAAATCTGCAAGGCAAGGGAAGGAAATACCCTCCTTCCTTTTTGGTGTATTAAGAAGGCTTGAGATTTCCCCACTCTTCTACTTCTTCCTAGAAATTCAACTGCTGTTAAAGTCACAGACAGGACCGGATGTCTGTTTCCAGACCTCCTGTATAATGGAAGATTTCTGTGTGGTGCTCCATTGGATACCAGCAATGAAAGATTACTAACAAAATGAATGCATTGAGTAGCACACACAGGCCAGAGAACATTTAATGAAGCAGGCCAGCTATTTTGCTGTTGGTTTTTCACCACAGATGTCCCCAGCAAGAGTGCCCAGAGCTACCAGAGAGCCCTGTAAAGCAGCTGAGGACAATTGCCAATATTTAGGCATAATTCAGGTCATCTCATGCTAAAAAAGAGCTCAGGAAAAACTGCATCAAGTGCTGCCTCCTCACCTTGCCCAGCCTCTCTTGGACCCCACAACATCATGCCACTGGAGCATGCTCTGAATCACCTCTCCATAAGATGCTGTAGTGTTCCAATGCTCCCTCCCATCACCTTCACAGCTAGTCCAAGCCTCCATCTACTAGATTAAAATAAAAAATCATGATAGAGAATACATAACTAACTAATTGAGGTTTAGAAAGACCAGCAAAATTATCACAGGGCTAGGAAGCTTTACATAGCTTAGGTTTGAAAAAAATTGAACACATGAACAACATTCAGCTTCTAATCCTCTTCTGTTCCTTGCTTAGTCTCAGTGAAACATACCTTTGCATCTCTGTTCTCTTTTCGATTTTGTAGTGTTCCTCACAAATCTTGTCTTTTCCCTTGCGTGAGTTCAGCTCTGTTCTCATTTGGCCTTGAGGCTGGGACCATGGAAAATAGCTTCTAAATCTCCAACAAGTATTTTTCTCCCCATAAACAGTTCCTACTCCTCTCTTCCCACAGGAAACAATTCATTAAAGATCAAGAAGAATTTAATTCAAATAAAGGTTTTCTTAGCATTTTCCCCTCTTTTCCCTCCCTATCTACCTGAACTGTGTTATTTTCAGTGTATTTTATTTTCACCAGCTGGACAATCCTCTCAAAAACAACTTACTAAACTGTGTATCTCCATCAGTGTTAATGGAGTTATCCTACATCTGTAGAGAGAGTAAAGATTGCACGTTTATACCTCTTCATCATTTAACCAGTAAAAGCTTCAGTTTACTGGTTCTGTAATCTTTCAATCCTTCCTTGACAATGAGTACTTCTGCTTGTTATAAAAATCAGGATTATGCAAGAATAAAACTTTCTTTTGTCTTTTCTTCCAGGTGTCCATATGTCTGCAACAGGGAATCTGGCCAGCTCACAGAAACTGCCTCTCCTCCAAGAGCTGCATACTGAGGCAAATTCCCAGCTTATTAAAAAATAGTTTTGTTATTTTGCCATCTTGTTTGTTCTGCAATTTCCCTCTTTTTCTTTTTTCTTTTTTTCCCCTTTATTTATTTTTTATTTTGCCTCTGGCTTTTGGGGGAAAAGAAGGAAATGGAAATGAAAAAAAACCCCAAAAAACAACAAGAAAGTCTTAATTATACCTTTATTTTGGGCTTTGTGCCACTTCCAAACCTCTGTAGGAATTGATAACAACATCCCAATATTCAGAAGAGTTGTTTGCATGAAGTTCACAGGAGTTTCCAAAAAACCCTGAAGACTGTAAAATACATTATAAAGCTTCCCTTCAGCTTCTGACAGAACTACTTTAACTTCACTGTTGCTTAACTCTTTTCCAAAGTAAATTACATCAAAGCTGGAATGGCTAACACTGCCCCAGAGTTTAATGTGGTTCAAACTCTCAATTTCAAAATGTAGCTTAGTTGTTTAAGTTTTCCTAAATAACTCCTGAGACAGCTTTCCAATTCACTGATGGATTATTTTTTGTTTGTTTGTTTACCTCAGTTTATAACTTCCAGGATGTTTTTCTAGATTTTGATCATAACACTCAGATATGTTGAGATCCAGGAAACTGGACCTTCAAAATAAAGGAAAATGTTATGGTCCGTGGCTTAGATGATGAAGATGCTGAGTTGGCCATAATAATTTATTACATATTTTTAATTATACTCCACCCTTCATTATTTTTTGAGGGAAAAGATTAACATACAGAAAGCAGAATGTCTTATATCCTCTTCTTCGAATGCTATAAAAAAATTGCAGAATTATTTATTTTTTCCCAATATACACTTGTGAAAAAATTGAAGACTGTAATACTTGGTCATGAATCATCAAAATGGCACCCAGACTCCCTGCCCCAACACAACAGACAGTTACATAGCTATTTACAACTTCACTTAATTGAATTTTGCAATGCAGTTTCACAATGCCACTTTCTACTGCTTCATTTAAACCCAGTTGCCTACTATTTAAAACTCCCAGTTAGGCTTCCGAGAGGAGACTTTCAGTTCTGCCCACTCCTGACTTTTCGTAATCTTTCACTGTACTACCTCTCCTCCACGCTCCAGGCTAAGCTATCTGCATAGCTCATTCAAGGATGTTGTTTGAGTAAGGGAGTTATACCTCCCAATCATAACACATTCTTACCCTTTTACATCATGCAGCAAACTGACAGCCTCATTCAGTCATCGACAGCCTTTGGTGTCTCTTCATTGCACAATGCTTACGGTTTTAATACGGTCTCTGTGTTTTTCCTGCTCTACCATAAAGGAGCCACAAAGACTTCTGTACTTCAGCAGCAAAATGTGCTGTTTTGGTAAATTTTTCAACCCTCCTCTGTGACATGCTATAGAGCTGGATGGTGGGAAAAGCTGATTATGTCTTAACAATCTGAGTGGGTTCAGTAGAGGACTGGGAGTACAAGTGTTTGTGGACAGAAGAAAAGCAAAAAAAAGGGTATTACGGGGAGGTATGATGTCATCCAGATCACAGCCTATTTCTGGAACTAAGCTGTGAAAACCATGATACATTTTGACACATAAATGTTGCCAAGTAAAACTGATAATATAATTGTTAATGCGGTCACAGCCAACTGTTTTTCAGATAAGGAGTTAAACTTTTCTATGCAATATAGTATTTGTGGAACGTAACACCTAGTTGGTTCCATGCTTTCATTGGCTCTGGGATTACTTACTATCATATTTAAATAAAAAGACTAGATTATTTGGTACCTTAAGAACAATGGATTGCTTATGGTCTTGCAGCATTTATCTTAAGTCAATACAAAAGTTTTGAGTTCCTAAGCCTATGTCAAGGGCAGTGAAACAAGGGCCACATTCAGTGAAGTAGTCGTTTGTTTATTTTTAATGCACATTTAAGTGTCGCATTTTGGGGGCTCAGATATACTGAGATGATTCAGTTAAATGCAGATTAATTTCCTGAAAAATTGTGTCTGTCTGAGTAACAAAATCTAATAGAAAATATTAAAGGTTATTATGTGCAATTTGTTCTAGATAAGAGTAATGAGCAAACAATTTCCTTGTCTCTGTCACAGAGCAAATTCCCCTCTGACAGAGGTCCATTTTGTATCGCATCCTTCATACAAGCTTTGTTCCTAAGAGCTTGACAGGGCTCCACAATATAATTTTAAAGTTATTAGGAGTAAGTAATATGAGAAAAGAAGAGATACTCTAGAAATGTAGATATGGAAGGGAAGGGATATGTTCAGATACGAAACAGAGAGAGACTGTAGCCCAGAAACATATGAAAACAGCTCAAAGGGGCTCAAGACAGAGGGAAAGAATGATGGCCAGGACTCAAGGTGTGCAGGGAACAAGTGGAGGACTGAAGAGTGAAGCCTGGGCTTGAAAAGCACCTCTTGGTGGAGAACCTCTGCCACCCAGTAAAACACAGACAGGGGAGAGTTTAAAAGATACTTACGTGACCACTTAGGAGTTTCAGGTATCCGTATGTCTCCCTGGGTCTTAGACTCCTATGTGTTCCTCAAAGGCTCATAATGTCCTTTTTTTCCATCTTTACAGACTGAAACAGTTAAGTACAAGGTTATAAAATTTTACAGTATTTAATTTTTTGAAACAATATATATACCCCTTAAACTCTGAAATTTCTAATTGCAATGAACTAGATTTAAATTTGTGTTCTGCTCTGGAGCAATCACTGCATTTCATTTTGCAGCTTTGGACAACTTACTCCATTACAGAAAGAAAAATAGGTCTCCAGATGAATGTTTCCTTGAAACACAGAATAATCTCTCTTTACTGCTGACCCTTCCCTCTCCCAGTGTGACAATGGGGTCAGTGATTCTGGCCACAAACTGTTCTTCAGACACTAATGGTATCTGAAGGTCCATGGCACAAGCAATCCAGGAAAGTCCTCGATTGTGTGGAAGACAGCTTCCTTCTGCAAGTAATAGAGGAGCCGACAAGGAGAGGTGCCATGCTTGACCTC
>JAOEHY010042001.1:0-16148 GCA_025447955.1 Psilopsiagon aurifrons
GGTGAATGTATTTAGCTAACTGTAGACAGCTACAAGGTGGAACTGCTTTCTTGATTTAAATTAATGAGGATGCTTTCAGCATTCATCCTAACACAGAATCCAGCAGATACTAGTGAATGCAGACCAGGTTTACCCTATCAGTAGCAATCTACTTGTGAAGATCTCATTTATATGCAAAATATTAAGTACCTTATGTGTAATTTCACACAATTTTTAATATCTCTTAAGACCAGAGCTCACAACATCTTCATTCAGTGTTCTGAACTTCTCTATTCCCTGAAGTTATCTAGCAATTTGATTTTAATATTTATTCTGTGAAGAAGTGACACTAATTCTCTCATTAATCTTCTCTCTTTCAGCAGCCAAGATCTAGGAATGTCGCTTCCCATTGATCAGTAGCTTTTAATATAAAACTACAGGTTAGACTGTATGGCTGTCACACTGTAGGCATAAGTGTTAATTGCATTTTAAGATGATGATCTTTCTCAGCAGCTTGGATCAGTGATGTGCCAGCAAGGACCTGAGCAATCATTCTCAGAAGAATGCGTATCTAAACCCTAATGCATTTCATAATATTATGTAGCAAATAGAAGGTCTGTTAAAACACTTATTAAAGACTCTGAGGCTGCTAATTTCAGGGTACTTAAATGCAGCCACAGCTAGCAGGAAAGGTTGCATATAAAAGCTGACAGCATTTTGGAATCCAGGGTTTAATAAAGGTCCAGCCTTAAAAGGAGTAAATAAGTTTCATATAGATCTTTCATCCTCCAAATTAAAAAGAGAAGACAAAATTAATGCTGTAGAAATATAGGCTATCACTTACCATATCATGGTCTGAAACAGGCCCAAAACTGGTGACGAAGATGTCAGTCTTCACTTCAGTTACACGCTCTGATGAAGCAGGAAATTAGGACAGTGAGTGTCTATCAACAGTCTTCATTAGGTCTAACACTACAAATTCTCACAATAAATAGAAAAATTATTGGCTTTCATTAGCCATTCTAAAATTGGTCTACAATATGGTCCTGGTAATTTATTGCTTCTCTATGTAATTTCACAGTCAATATTGTCAGCTAAAATCTTTTTATTGCAGTATTTTTGAACACAGAACTTTTTAAGACATGGCTTGTGATGCCAAAGTATAGCCGCCATAGCTCTGCTGCTGTGTAAATCTTTTCACTCTGACTAATAAATCTTCCTGTCTGGTACATAAACAGTGCTATGTATTTTACACAGTACTCAAAAGTCTCATTGGGTACTCAGCATTTCTGGGCAAGCTGAATGAAAGTCTCTGATAATTAACCCTGGGCTTATGAATTTTGTCATTTTTATTCAGACACAGGAACATAGAAGAAAAAGAGAGATAATTCATCAAGGTGTGTAAAAACATACAGATATTTTATTGGGCATGAATGAGAAATGGCTGCTCTGCCCTTAACTGAAAAAAAAATAAAGGAGTTAAAACTTTCCAAATAAACATCAGCTAAACTTATCTACTACAATTTTTCACTTATGTATAAACATTATATTCTGTAAGTGTTCAAGATTGTTTTTAAATTGATACAGGCATTAACAACAGTCAATTTCTTGAGCTACCCAATTTTTTTAATAGGCCTCAATGATAGGTTAGTGTAAATGACAACTCAGAAATCTAGAACATGTACATAACACAGATTATATGTATATACTATGACATATAGCTGGACTTCTCTGTGATTTCAAAGATGCACATTTGCTCCATGGCACGATGCCCTTCTCCACTTCAGAAGGTTATAATGATTTTAGTTGTCACAGATGCTGAGCCTGAGACACCTAAAATGGTGCTGATCTATTGTTAAAAGTCACTTTGAGAAACACGAGTTTAACCTTCCACTTGCTCTCCTTTCTTCCCCCACTACATGCACTTTGCAACATCCTGGTATTTTCTGGCCATACATCACAAAATATTCACCCAGGATGGTATACATCAAAATCACTCTACTGATTTAAATATAGCCACAGGGAGTAACACCACCTGGAGGCATAAATTCAAACAGCTAACCCCATCAGCTTTCAGAATTTACAGTGATGAAATCTGAATACATTTACTATAGTGCTGTACGAGCCAGCGTGGAGTTTTAGTAGAAATTTCAAATATGGAATATGGAAGGAGTGACACATTCTCAAATAAAATTAAAAAAAAAAAAAGAGAGACAAATTGAGAATTTTAGAAGAAATCCTAAAGAAAAAAGGCTTACAAGAAAGTACAGGTACACTAAGCAAAAGTCATGCAGCAAGCAAAACTTTTTGTAAGATTAAGAAATATGTAGCTATCTGTATAATGCTATTTAAGTGTTTTAAAATAACTAAATTTAAAACCTAGTATAATACAGCCTTCTGATTTCAAAGGGCTTTGGACTGCTAAAATATGATTTGTTCTATCTAACAAGAAACTTCTGACAGAAGTGAAATAAGAAATCAAGATTAAGCAGCCAGTAACAATATACATTTCTGTATCTGATGAAGAAGTTCTAATGAGAATCAGTGTTTTACAGTGCGCATGCAGGTTTTTCATTTCCATTCAAAAGTCTACAAATTCTAAATATATATGTAAGCGGTTTAATATAAATGTTTGATATATTGACAAATACCTCCGTTTGTGAGACAGCAATAATCAAGATATAATATTGGATCTGATTCTACTGCTATTCTAGTAATGCACCAAATGACAGGTATTTTCTGTTAGTAAGTTAATGCAAAAATTAGATGGTAGCAAAGTAATTTTCAGGAATCATTAAGAAGGTTAAAGGATGAAGTTTCCGACGTGCTACACATAATCACAGAAAGTAAAATACTCTAATGTGGCTGAATTGCCTGATAATATTGTTTTTGTTCTTTATATCTGTTACTGAGATGCGTACAAACTACAGTGACTATTGACAAAAGCATTGGATAGGTGAAATTTCCTCCTTGGCTGTCCAGTGAAATTAATATGTGACCTTAGCATTGTTTATAAGCTTTAGAGAAGTTTAAGTAATCTCTTGACAGCTAATTGGCTCTGATCTTAAAGAAGTTCATAGTAAGAATTTAACCTTCTCTTACTGGAAGAAGCATATGGCTGTCCAGAAATGGCTTGGCTTGGAAGAAAAGTCAGTCAGACTGTCACTTTAACAACTGTTCAAGAGGCTATGATCTTGTCTGAAACAGCTGGCAGAAAAAGGACATTGAGGTTTCACAAGGTCCAGTAAAACATTGCTGAATGGATTCTTTTTAAGTTCCAGCTACTGAATCACCTTTTCTTCAGGCTGAGAAACTAATAATATAATGAAACCTATTAACGTTTCGCATCTTGAAAAGTGAAACTCAAATGACTTTGTTTAAAGATCTTTCATCCTGACTGCCTGTCTCTCCATCTCCTCTCAATGGAGGCACTGGTGTGATTAGGAGAGAGAAAGGCACTAGATCCTCAGACACAATCCATCATCCTTTAATTGTGTAAACTTGAGAGACTCAGCTCTGAGTGAGCCTCTGATACAACATAACTAACTGATTTAACTTGCACAAACAAAAAGAATGCTCTTTGAATCAGTGTTATCTTATGAATTCTTGCTTTTGGAGACATATGGTCAATCATTCTGAGAGCACAAAATGGAAACCAAAGACTGCCAGTAAAACTGAAGATTTCCAAGGGAGTGGAAAAATGAGTGGTGCCTTTCATTTCTGTATAACAATGAAGATATTTTAAGTGGCATGTAAGTCATAAGTAGTAATAGAAAATTCAGATTGTAACTCAGAAGAGATTGTGTTTTCTTCATACTGATTACACTTTTGCAGAGCATCTAATCCCAGGATTCTTCAAATGTAGATAAAGCCACTGTACAAATCATTAAATGATTTTTTTTTTTTTATATGTACCTCTTTATCAAAAGCAATGAAAAACTCTGTATGAACACACAGGAAAAGATTAGCCCCTCCAAAGCCATATGGAAGTTTTGAGATTTATGTTTACTGTTTTACTAATTAGATGATTCAGCTGTGCTTTGTTAAGGGCTTCAAAAGTTGTGAGTCAACCCTGTATGGGACATGTGTTTACTCATACAGTTGGGAGTTATATTTAGAATCAAGGTTAACCACGTTCAGTTTGCAGCTTGATTAGCATGGGAAGGCTTAAACTATACTTCAAATGCCCAGGATGCATTTTTTGAGGAACCTCAGATCCTGAGCTGTGGTCAAAAACTTCACAATATCCTTAAGAACTACAGAAAATTATAAATCATTGAACAAAACAAGCTCAGGTCAGGAGCTGATCTCACTGCTAAGGATAAATCCACAGGTTGTAAAGACATGCTAATCTGTCTCTTGATTACAAAATCTATCTCATGAACCAGGACTAAGTAATACAGAGGTATCTGTAGAACATGTATTAACTCCAGTGAAAGAAAACCTCAAGGAAATTAATGACTTGCTAATTTTACTATAAGGCAACCATAGGGTTCAGTAAAATAGCAACTGATTACCACACCTAGGAACTCTGGAACCCAGCCTCAGGCAATTGATCCACATATAGCTATGAAAACAGGAGTCAATGTCAACTACTGTAATTTTGCTGTTTACAAATACTGTGTTTTGCTAATGATGCTAGACTAACTTAAACTCTCAATATTAATAACAATAAATATTTTGATTTAAACTCCCAGGGAGCTCATTAGTGCTAGAATTGTGATTGGATTATAAATTGAGAACAAAAATAAGAAATACAGATTTATTTAAACAGCAGGAAATAAGCCTATTTATCATAGGAAACAATATATTAACTGTTTCCCTTTCAGACCTGCTGGTATTTGAGCATAAGGCTTATTTGAATTGCATATTTTGGTAGTTTAAATTAATTCCATCTTATTTGGTAACACACATGTTCCTCCTGCATGTTTGGTGTGTGTGCTTGTTATTAAAATGGAAAAGACTTTTCCTATGGTTTTGAAGGAAAGGAATTTGGATGCCTGTATAGCATACTCTATTACTGCAGAAAAATGTCACATTGCTGCATCCTATGAAGTATTTTGATTTAAGAACCACAACAAATACACTCATAAGGATTTTGTGCTGCTGCATTTGTAAAAGTAGAAACCAAAAGGGAGAAGTGTGTGCTGTCCTGTGATTACCTGCTGTAGTCTGTGCTGCAGTCAAGGGTTTATTGAGAGCTGTGCAGTGTCATGGCAGCTCTCCCCATGCCAGTTAACAGCTCAGAGCTGTTCATATCCCTCCTACCTCCCTACTTGTTGTATTAGATCAATTTTGCTAGGGTCTTCTGTGCCTTTTTACAGTTGCCTTTATGTCAATGTGGTGTCTACAGAGTGGCAAAAATTGCAAAATCAGCCCTTTCAGTTTTTACAGAGTTCAGTATAGCACCTAGTCCTTCTTTACCTGAGAATTATGTGTAGGAGGTCCAGTACAGGACTCTCTTTTAATTTAGGGTAGACACATTTAGGTTTAACTGAATTTTTATTATACATGCAGACAAACCCCATATTTTCCTTAAACTTGAAGTTAGCCCATATACAAGTTGAAATCCAACCATTTCCATTGACCTCAATCACCAAGAGATAAAATTTATAATATATTTATAGATAATGATCTCATAAAACTGAATTTGAAAACCTAATTAACATAATACTGCCAGATTTCTTTTTCATCACTTTAAATATAAGTGCTCTTTGGAAGTGATGAATTACCTGAGATGGACTGATGTTCCACTCAAGAATTGTCACACTCAATTTTGATAAACATCACATAGGAGAGGTCAGCAAATAGCTTTTACTGATAGCATAAAACAAGTATAACTCTGTTCAATACTGAGGTAATGTTGATAATCTACTTGGGGTGATCTAATAGGCATTCATCTAAACTATAAAAGCAAATTTCGTTTTAAAAGATTCTTGTTTGCCTTATCAAACCCACTCTTAGTTCTGTATTGCGCAACGTTTCTAGTGCAAAATCCCTCTCAAAGGGATAAATCACATTTACAATTGAAAGGTCACAGACTACGTGATATCCTTTAGTTTTAGATGAGATGTGTGCACTGCAGAGGTGACAGTCTTAAAAAAAATCTGTAACTGCACCTGATTTCATGTTTATGAATCTCAGCAGCAGTACAACCAATGGGCCCTGTGCAAGCCTGGTGAAGCCACATGAAGACAAGCCACAACAAAAGGCAATGGCATAGCCATTTATCTGAATTTTTTTTTTTTCCACCATTTTTTTGTTTCTTTTCAAGTCTTTTAAACTCCCACTCTAAATATAGTGGCATACTAGGAGAGGTCACCAAACACTGAGGTGAAATTTCTTACTTATTTTACTCCTTCCCAGCACAATCTGATCCTTTGCTTTGTTCAGGATTGTGTATTTGAAAAGAGAAGAGCATCTTTATTATTCAGGATATTTTTTAATACTTCTGGTTCTAGGATCCAGATATTTCCCACAGAAAATGATGCTATTACCTAAATGACTTCGCTGTTCATTTTTTCCCTTAATGTCTAACATGATTTCCTCTTTTTTCAGTTTCAGTATTTTACTCTCTGCAATTCCTCCTTGCTGCTTTTTGTAAATTATTATCTTCTCATAGAGTTAATAGGTGTCATCTAGTATGATTCAGAGCATTTTTACATTCATTTTTAAAGTTTTATTTTCCAGGCACAAATAACTGTAAATGTAGGGGGCTTGTCCATGTTTACGGATGGGTATAACAGATGCTATTTCCTGGCAATGTCTGACTAAGTGACTATGCCCACATATGAAGGAAGCAAACATGTAAACATAATTTATACCAATAATTATTGATAGGTGTAAGTGTTCCTATGTGTAACATAGTGCTGTGTGGTTTTTTTAAAGAAAAATCAAATTAATCCTAGCTACAGTGCCATTTTTAAAATAATGAACATATTCAATCACTGTAACTTTTCACTGTAGGTCACTTACTCCTTTATTTATTAATTGTTAATAAGAAATGACCTCTCTTTAACAGCAAAATGCTCAGAACTGCTCACTTAATTTCAGATATGGCCTTACTGGGTTATCTGAATAATAATTTTTATTCCCATAACCTTTACGGAGCATATGTGTGTTTTATTTTTCCTTTTGAAGTAGTACCTCAAAAGAAGATCTGAAAAAGGAAAGGGAGGATTTAATAACAATCTAGCACTGACTCCATGCATACTGAAAGACTGATTCAAAATTCAGCACCTCTAAACTTTTCATTACCTTAATGTTCCACCTTTTAACCTGGCTTCCCAATGAATATGTACTATAGCTCCAACTCTGTAATGAGATCTCTTCAGGATCTTGTTCCTGGCTTCATGGTGCCTCATCTGCCTCACCAAGGTATTTATTTCACACAATGAAACTGTTCACCACACTAATAAGTTTGCAAACTTAAGATAGAGAAATATCATGGCATTTATTTCAAAAAGGAGGAAATTACTCTTATAAGTAAGGAGAACCATATCAAGATCAAACCCCTTTCACAGTTCAGTACAATTTTTCAGTAAACATACCATTTTGTCACTGAATTCTTCATGCATAAACACAAGGGAAGAGAAACAAATAGACTGAAGAAACTGTCATTTACTTTTTCTTCCATAGGGGGAAAAGAGATAAATTGGTTCTCTTTCCTGTTTCATGCACAGAATTCTGTTTTCTGTAGGCGTGTATGTTTGAAAAGCTGCACTAAAGAAGGAGAGGTCCTATAGGGATAAACCGTTTTCTGCAATATGCCACTTTCTGTAGAAGAAAGTGACTATACCATGCGATGTTGTACTTCATCTATTGTTGATGAAGGCATATGAAGACATAGAACAGGATAGATATTTCTGGATAACTGCAAGAGTGCTGTGGTGCAGTCAGTGCTACACAGATTACACCAGTAAATACACCAGAGGTACTGGTGCCTAACAGTTAAAATTCATTAACAGAACATATATGTATTAGGGTCTCTAATATCTTAAATTCTCTGACAGCCCTGTCACAGTTAATATAGAATGAATTAGACCTAATTGCGTATATCTGAACATGGTACTATATTTGTGCCTTTCTTAACTTTCTCTTTAGAGTAGATAAAAATCATGCTCTGACTGAAATATTTAAGACATCACTGATGCTGGGAAGAAAAATAAAATCACTACTCTTCCATTTAATTTTAACGTTTCCAGCGACAGATCATGCTGTAACAGAAGGCTAATGAACTTCCAACTCCAAAAACATTGCTTTACTTGATATATTGATTTAGATTTCTCACTAGATATTTTTTCCGTGCGGAACATTCCAGAATACATTTCCTCATTATACCAAGTGTCTAAATCAAATGTGTCAGAATTGAGTCATCTTGAGGTTCTTATCTTGTATTTAGGCATCTCAAAAAGAAGGTTTTGCAGAGGTGAATTTCAAAATTCCTGAGCAAACCCTTTAGTTATAAATTGGTACCAGAATTGAAAACACAGGCCTAGATGTTTGTTCCTAGTGTCTGAAATATATAATTTATGTCTTTTGAATAAGACATTATTTAACAAAGACTAAAGCTACTTCTTACTATATTTTATTTTAAACATTAATTTACTGCCCACAATTTGATCAGATGTGGGAATTTTTATAACAGATAAATTAAATTTACTCCGTTGAACTGACACCATGAAACTATAATGTACTAAGCAACAGGGAAATTGTGATATTCGAGGGGTTTGGCTACAGGCAGGAACATGCAACACAATTCTGAAAGGGAGGGATGCAAAGATTGTTTAAACTTCTCTAACCTTTGGTTAAAGAAATTATTCCAACACTGTCTTCCCTCGATCCCACGTTTCCCATGCTCCACTCATTTTTGCTTTTAACTGATAGTGACGCAAATGGCTATTAAAATTTGTGAAGAGACTCAGTTCCTCCTATAGAAGCAGTTATATAAAACAGTCTTGCTCTCATGATCAAATTTTAGCTGGACTGGGTGATCCTTTCATGAAGTATGCAGGCCTGTTCTCCCAATACACCCTTGCAGCCTGGCTTCAGAAATATAGATAGAAACAAGCATACATAAGACTCTGTACTGATGTCCATAGCTCTCTAATCTGCAATACAGAGAATGAGAGAAAATCCTTTCCCTGCAGCTCCCCTTGTTTGCTTTTCTAGTAACAGTTCAACAAAACATAATAGCTACAAACTCATATAAGAGATCATCATATGTTCAAATTTTTCCTGTAGACATGTACCAGACTCTACACAGTTTCATTTATTTATTGCCTTCTCTGCTGTGTTTATTTACTATGATGGAGTAGCTGACTGAACTGTACAGTTGCATTAATCAAAGGTTAAGGAGCATTTATTTCTAAACTAATTCAAGCGTTTACAAGTATGCAGGCAAAAGTACTGATAAAAGTAAGAAGTGATTCTTATTTTGTTGTGTATTATCTGAAATTGCACACAAAAACTTAGACCAACACATTTTAAAATGCATTAGTTTTATGAACAGAATTTTATCTTTGGCCATTCCTTGAAGTCAGTGAAGTCAAACTATTAAAGAAGTTGGCTCACAATTCAAGAACTGTTGCAAGGTGATAGCCCCAAGCCATAGAATAAGCTTACCCTTAATTATCTTCCATTTCATCCATGGTATAAAAATTCCAATGTAATACCATGTTCTCCTTATAATGCAGTTCCTCTAGAGCTATTATATGGTTGTACTGCACTTTGTGGGGTGGTTTGCTCTGTTTTATTTTAACAAGGAATCCAAAAGAAAAGATAAAAAAACCCACATATGAAAGAAATAAATCCAACTTTTCCATGCACCAGAAAGACAGGTTTGTGCTTGTATATTCAGAACTTTCACATCTGTGAACAATAAGCTTTTAAGACCTAATTTTGGGATTTTGTCAGAGTAGAACAAATCAGAGGGAACATAGGCATGCTGATAAATACCTTCATAACAAGGTTTTTAGAAAGATGGAATTGCTATGTGGTTTTATTTCTTTTTATGGATTCAGCACCAAGAGCAGAAGAAAAAAGATATTTTTATGAAGCTGTGAAGACAAAATGTTAGAGAAACAAATCCTGACATATCTAAGTAGAAAAAAAAAAAAATCTTATAAACTTCTCTGAGACTTTTATGGCTAAGGCTGATTGATGCTTTCACTTCTAAAACCAAATCTTCTCATGAAGGTAGTCATAGATAGATGTGCTATTTAGTCCTGATTCATAAACTTGTCATTTGTCAGGTCACAGGTTATATTTTATTATATTTTATTCTTCACACAATTTTAATACATATTCAGAGGTCTTCTTGAATTGTGAACCGTTTTCTTCTTTTGGGTGTAAGTGTGAGGAAAATCAAGTATGTGAAAGACAGAGAAGGCATGCCATTTTTTAAAAGATGGATACTGCATGCCAGCATTATTTTAAGTGTATATAGAAACAGAATTGAAACAAGTATATAATGGGAAAATAGCATTGTTTTACTTAACACATAACCTTATATAAAATTATAATACAACACACCTCCCAGTCCTGGTCTCAAGCGGTTATCATAGCCATCCAGCAGACGATCCAATATTCTGGTAAATACTGTGGTATTGTCTTTAAGTTCATCTTGTGATGAGGTTTGTCCGTAGCTGAAATACAGAACCGTGAAGACTGAAAAACAGTAATCCACCAACAAGCTTACAAAGCAATTCAAAATTCTGTTTAATGTTGCTTATACAGGGTTTACGTTCACAATATCTCCCCCCTAAAACAATACTGTAGCACTTTATAGGGCTCTTTCACTGAAACATTTTCTTCTTAAATTGTACATTTTTTTGTAAAATCCTTGAAAATCAGTGCCTCTCTATAAACAGTGAGCAAATTGAATGTCAGTTCCTCAGTATTCATCTCATTATTCATTAATGGTTATAATGTTCTGTGTGTTCCTCAGGAAAAGGCTCGTTTGTCAGCAAAAGATAACGTGTTTAATTTGTAATAGTTATAAAGGGTTTGCATACAAAGAAAGATACAGTAATTTAGAACATCAACACTTAAGTACTGAAAATAAACTCTAGAATAAGGATAACAAAAAAAATACAGAGATGCCTACCTTATGAGCATAGGAGTTAGTCAAGTGAGTGTACATTTTCAATATATAATTTTCATTTATTTTATTTCCTATTTTCCTTTCGCAATTAGATTTGGAGGAATATCTCCAACTTTTCCTTACAAATGTGTAACAAAACAATCTGTTGATATGGAATTCTCTTATGTCTACCAAGCTTCACTTACAGATCCCTAATGTGTATCTCTCACTCAGCCAAAGGTCCTAAAATTTTGCTTGAACAAGGATCAAATTAAGCTCTTTGAGCTCAGCTACCAAAACCTTATTTCCATCAGTACAAATGGAGTGGAATCCTTGGGCTTAGTGGATTCTGTCTGCTGTAGATGACATCAGAATCAACCTTCTTCTTAAATCTGAGACCTGGACCTGTCATAGATGATTCTCTTAAGATTACAGTTGTCTTAAAGCCAAACCCAGTATAATTTTTTCATTCATTGCTGGGAATACTTCCATTATAAACCTGTGTAGCCATCGTGACCAAAAGCAAAATCACTGCTTTCCAAAACATCATTTTGTCTCAGATGTTGCTACTGAACTGGATAACCAGTACAGTGCCAAAACCCGTTGTTAAGATCGGGTCTAGTCACAGAAGTGATCTTTCCATGGGGCAGCTCATTATCCATACAGCTACGGCAATCTGCAGCTCTCAGTGCTCTGCTAGTTGCTCCTGCTCTAACCAGAAAAGGCCGTCTTATGAGGAATATACTGCTACACATAATTATCTCGTTCTATTGAAATACAAAATTATTTTCTGTTAAGCTGCATCAAACATCGTTTATATATCACGTCTGATCCATTTGTATTTAATACACAGAGAAGGAAGAGAGATACCCTGAATATAGGTGCTCTGGAAATGCTTCCAAGCTATTTTGCAATACAGTTTTGAATACGTAACGCTACAAATTTAAATGAGTTTCAGAACAGACACTCTTAGAAGTTTTACTAACTTTTGTTTTATTTCAGTAGGGTGTGACTTTGTAGAGCACAATATTCAGGGGTTTTAATGCATATAGAACACTGTTTCTAAAGAAGAGACAAAATCTCTAACAGTTTTAAGAAATACTATTAATCTCCTCTAGCTATATCGTATAATTTTGCTTTAAAAAGGGTTGATTTATATTTTTCATACCTAAAGTTGAATTCCAAGTCACGGCCATTAATATTTCTTTTTCTTTTATGCTTCCTATATGTTACCAAATAACAAGTTTTCCTGCTGTCTCCAGTGAGCATTATCTTTCAAAGGATCGTTCCTCATGCGCCTGACGTAGAACTGCAACACGTCTTTTCACTGGATTAAATCTTGCATTAACACTTATTGTCAATAAACAAGCTGCTGTACATGCATATCTCAAGGATAGTAGAAGGTCATCAGAATTAAGGTGGCAAAAGGATATAAAAAGACTTCAAAAATTGTAGTGGTAAATAAACGGGCATGTTTGCAGAAAAGGCATCAGAAAGAAGGACTGGTGGCAGTGCACTCAGCAAGGATGCAAAAAGATGGACCGCTTCCATTCTCGTTGTCACATTTGTCAGTACCCTTACCTGTTCTTCCCACCATTTTGTCAGAGGTAAAAAAGCACCCTTAGGGCTGGTTTTAACTGACATATGGTCACAACAGGAAGAATCTGGACATTTGTGTACATACAAAGTGTACTGTAACTCCAGAGGAATTGTGATTTTTTCATTCAAAACACATATATTAAAATAGTCCTGGTGCTGCTTTTTATGACAAGAAGAATGATATGGGAAGGCTGCATCTTTCTGTATCACAGACACTTCTAATTCATCATTGGTTTTTATCTTAAAGGATTAACAGCACTTCAGAAGAATAGGCAAGGGAAGTTACTATGACACAATGGTTTTAAAACCAGAGATATTTCATGTAAGGTGTGTACATTTTGAGAGAAAGGTGACTGCAAGCAATTGTGTTTTCATATTAAACCATAGTATAATAAAAAACTGTGCACTATCTCCATCTACAGGTCATTATAATAGTGACACGCCATATAATTTTTAAACACTAGTCCAATGCAGTTTAAAAATGCACATGCATACCTTAAATATATAATTAATACATTTACACATGTATATGTACACATATCTATATAATAAACATGTTTCCACAAAATTCTCTAGCTAGGCCAGATGAAGTACTCATGATTACTTTGAATCTCGCTTTTCTTAATATAGTATCAAAATAAAGGTTTTGCTTCTAAAATGCCATGTTTATTCAATGCAGCAATTGTTACATGAATCACCTGATTTTATTCTTTCATTTTTAGAGGAAATGCTTGTACAGAGGAACCTTTGCCCACCCCACTCTATCTAAAATCTCCAAGCTTGCCAGAACATAAGTTTATCTAGAGCTGCAAATGCATAAGGAGATACTATGGAGGTCAAGGCACAAATACACCTTTTCGGGATCACTGTTGACAATATGAAATTTCTAGTGCTTTTTGGTTATTAGGTAACATTATTGACTGGACTTTAATATTTTTAAAATACAGAAATGTATCTATGCATCTTCTTAAACATCTTTACTTAATTCTGAATTGCAGAGAGTATTTTAAGTGTACTCTAAACTTCTTGACAATCTTTAGTTAACTTACTAGTTGTTAGTTGAGGTGTTGTATGATTACAAATTGTTCTTAATACTGATGCTGGGTTTAGATTATGATTTCAACATATACTCTGTACACAGTGCAGCATGGTCTTTCAAACACAAAACTGTTACGGGGTTTGAGTTTACAGATTCTCCTTCATCCAAGCAGTCTCCTTTCACCAGGGTGGTCTACTTCAGATTTGCAAAACCAGCTACTAAGTTAGGACACAATCCTGACCAACAGACAAGTACAAGTTTTGCCTCTTCTTGCAGGGACAATAAAGTTACTAAATAGCATTTAAATAATGTTAAAAAAAGACTTGATTACACTTTTTTTTTTTTTCCTCTAAAGGAACTTGTATTTCTGAGTAGTCATTATCAGAGTAAAAAGGATTGCACAGGTGTTTAAGAGGCATTTCAATTTGTTTCAGAAAGGCTTTGCCTTTTTTTCTTCACAATATTGAAAAAGAGATGTTATGCAAACAAATTGTAGTTTTCTTTCAGACTACCTTTGGTTATATTTAGCTGGGATTTGAATAGGGATTAACCTTTCCCAGTACATGTAGTAGTACTGCAGCCCATGCAGTATTTGTCTCATGCTGCTGTATTAAGTTAAACGTTCCAAAAATATGTTAGTGCATTAAAAAATATCTCCCCACCTTCTTTCAGTCAGTGCATTCAGGAGGAGGCTCCAGGCCCAGAGGCAGTCACAAAGCACCAGGAATCTCTTCATGGTGGGCTCTGAAACTAGAAGGAAAATAAGCATTAACATCCCCTGCATTAAAACAGGTACTGTGAAAAAAATGTCCAATTTAGGAAACTTTTGCAGAGTACTTTGATGCCAGGCAATGACCTCACAATACTACAGCTCCTGTCGTCCAGAATAAGGGAGCATGGCCTTGGCTGTTCTCATTTACCTTTTACTTTTAGACAGAGGCTTAGGGTGGGATTTATTATGCTGTAAGGATGTATTCCTGTTTGCATTATTCTTCAATTTTAACAAAACCAGTTATGACTTAAAGCTGCTGTCCCCAACCTCTGTACCAATTCTTAGTCAGTTCCCTCCTATGTCGAAAATGCGACAAGGAGCCTCCATAACATTTCCAGATAACCAAGCATGACTCGTTTTTGTTTGGCTTTAACCAGCCTGAGTCCTTCCAAACCTCTTAGAAGGTGTCAGTGTGTGGTAGTGTGACTGGGGAGAGAGCGGTGCTTCCCTCACAGCCACTGCTTTGCTTTGATGTGGCGAAAGCAACTTCTTACAGATATTACTACTCTTCCCTGAAACAGTGGCATTAGAGCAGGAGTAAAATGATCAAATTCTGACTCTGTGATCTTCTACTACATAAGCACACTAATATTTTTGTTGGGCTAAAGGGCACAATTCATAATCAAACCATGTGCTGACAACCTACACAGCATCTCCTACCTCTCTACCAGTCTCTGCTGCTAGGAAATGGTTTTGCATTAGCAGCCTTCTCATCCCTTCCAATCGTCCCTCCAGACTTCCCTCAGTTACTCTCATTTACCTTTGAGTAAAAAGTAACACAACTCGGGTTTCTTTCACTTTCTAATAAACCATCAAATACAAAGTTAACTGGTCTTTGTGGAAAGGGTGTTCCAGATTCAGCTGATTGCCTCGGAGATGATGCAGGTCCCTTTACTTATCTGTGTGCTGGAATCCAGATGATTTTTAGTATTCATTACATTAAAAAGGGCAACAAAATAGGAAGCCTGTATTTTCCCCCAGTAGTGAATTCGAGTTTTTTTAAATGCCTGAGAAAGCAAAGAACTGTACGTGCAAATGTTGTTGTACCTTTAAATAAAGCTACCCTAATTCACTGCACACTCTCAGGGACAATTTGAATCAATAAAATATCATTACAAAGCGGCATGTAAGCAATGAGATATAATTAATGTGTTTATCGCCAAATGATCGGCAGATAAACATGGGGTGAGGCTGAGCTAATCTCACTGGGTAGCAAAGAGCTGGCTGTGACTGGGAAGCGTGGATAAAGATCTTCAGGGGCAAGATTGCATCTTAACTTGCCCTGTAACCAGCCTCCTTGCAAAGGGAAAGGCAACATCTGTAGCTTCAAAAATCACCTTCTCCCGGTCCTGTCAACTTCTGCCTTTGTAAAAGGCTCCTCGGGATAAAGAACGGAAAGTGAATTATTCTCAACTATCTTGATCTGTTGAGCTCCACGCTTACCCCCCTCTCGGCACCACCCCCCGTTTCAATAAACCCATACAGGCGCTATAAATCCTAGAGAAGGAAAGTTTCTTGCAGCTAGAAAAAGCAAATGTTAGCAAAGACTTTAAAGGAGTGTTGGACTCCCGCAGCCCTCCAGCCCCTGGCCTCCCCCTACCCACGCCGCCTGGGGAACCAGCTCGGGTGTTCCCATTCAAAATGGGAGAAAGATCCACGTTTTGGGAGAATGTCAG